>JANTBZ010043196.1:0-12024 GCA_024741255.1 Exechia fusca
GAGTATGAGATTTAGTTTGGCTGGCTGAAAGATGACTATGATCTACCATAAATTTGGTCTTCATCAAAAATGTTGTTCCTTCCTTTTTTCTGCCGATACATATCAGCCCATGTAGTAAACAATTCAAGTATCGAAAAATTACCTTTTTGACTGGCTACAACTCTTCAGAGGTAGCCCTCAAAATAAAACTGTAGTATATTCGTTTTATTTCCCAGACCTCCACTATAATTCTGCATCAACACGTTTTCGACATTACCCTGTCTCAGCAGACATGAGTATTGGAGGATTGAGTTTGAGTTTGTGTTGATGCAGAATTATAGTGGGATCTGGGAGATGAAAGAAATATACAAGAGTTATTGCTGAATGAACATGAGTCGGCTCTGGCCAAGAACAGCTGAAATACAAGTGTCCGAACTCTTTTGTGATTGACTGTAACCGAAATAATGAGTTTTGTTCACTTATTTATGACAGTTTTTTTAAAGATTGTCCTTGTCTGTTGTTAAGGTTTTCAGAAAACAAGACAAATTCCAAATAAAGTTGAGTTTGTGTTTCTTGTTCACATAATTAAGGCACATACTGTATCTCTAGGCTGCCAGCGCCAGCTATCTTCTGAAGCCGCGATTTTGAACCCTTTTTATTCCGAAATTATTTTGTAGTCTTTTTTATGTTTAACTGCCATAATTGAGCGTACCGTACGCTCTATCAACAAGAACGATACGAATCTTCCAGCCCAACGGCTAGAGAATAGGAACACGCCATATTGCGCCATGCAATTACGAAAGATCGCCGTCACAATATTTTATATCGACACACGCACATAGACACATACACACACACACACGCTCGTGCGTCGACCTCCTCCGCCGCGCCGGATCGAACCTTGTTATACAACTTGCGCTGCAGTTCGTGCACGTTGTCCGCACTGGGAAAGCAACCGGATAAACCGGTCACGTAGATTTCCTCCTCCGGGCAGCTGGGGAAAGCGCGCGGTTTTACGTTCGTCATGATTCCAGTCGGACAGAGTAGGTAGGACACACAGTAGTGATACGCGCGCGTGACTAGTGTTTTTAAACCCGAATAGTATACGTCGAATGTCGAATGTGTGCAATGCGAATGCGACGACGAACTGAACCGTACTCAAACGCTGGCAGCGACCTAATGCAATGCGCGATGGCGCTCTGGTTCTGTGTTTATTGAGCCACCGACGAAGACGGTGACGGTTAGTGTCCGATTGAATGGGCTGGCGGAGCTTTCCTTACGGTATGTCAGTGCGCGAATTTCATTCACGACTTTTCGCGCTCAACACCAGAACTTGATTGCGCGGTTATTGCTTATTTCAAATGTAACACCTGCACATCGAATATCAACGGTAACGATTATGAGGATTTCGTGTAGTAATACGATTTGCAAATAAATTCCCCGATTAGTCATTTTTCGCCCAACATTATTTTGATCGACTATATAGAGTTTTTGAACATGGTCCTTTGTGAAAATATAAGAAACAATGCATGTGAATTCATTTATTTGTGGATGACAGTATGCGATCTAACGGGCATTCGTTCCGCTGGATCAACGAGTTGGTAAAATCATTTAAAAAAATGCTTACGTTATTGAACGTATCTTATGATTAGAAAGGACTTATCAGATGATATGAATTAGCTCCATGTATTGATTCAACACACGAAATATGTTCGGAAAGATCTTGATGTATCTTCAGAACTGAAAAAGAGAGATTTGAGAGGATTTGTTCACATACAAATAAAGCAAGACAAATTTCAGTTGCACAATATTACACGGATTTGTCTTAGCTCTACTGTTTCATCAACTATCCCAGAGATGTAATGGTGCAGTTTATTTCTTAGACACTCTAGAGAAAAATTATTTCCTTTCAACCATAGACGTAACACGTAGCGATATTTTAAAACTGAGATTTTTTTGTCAAATTCTAATGACTATTACTAAAGAACTATCAAAGATATGATTTATGCCCATCATTAGCTATTATTCTGTGAATTTGTGGATCTCACACTAGAGTCCTTCCTCTCCAGCAATGAAAACCATCCATCGACCTATTTTCCTACTTTCTCGAATATTTTGAAGTGTAGGTCTGGAAGTACGTGTCTTATCGACGAAAATGAAAATGAATCGGAAAGCGCCAGGTCTCATGAGTACAACGATGCGGATTGAAGCGGATTGAGCGAAGGAATCGTTATATTGACCACTTTGGCTGAATGCGCTCGAAAAATGCGCATGGAAATTGGGCGTTTATGGTACTCGAAATATATTATTCTTCCTATTGCCAATTGAAATCCGTTAGTATACATTTTCTATATTTTTCAGTTTTATTACAAACAAACATACCCATTTTTAGAAAAATATTCACAAATTTACGAAGCAATTCAGACATTTTTGTCAATGAAATATTCGAGTAATCATAGCAAGACTAACAAAATTTAGTACATGGTTTGAACATTATATTTTGGGTCGTAGTAATTTGTCTCAGTCAATCTGAAATGTTGTTACCCCAATGCAAAGTTATCAGGGCTAATGCATTTTCAATAGGGTGAAAATTAACTAACTTTTTGTAAGAATATGTTCAATTGCAATGCTGCTACTCACCTTGGTACGGAACATTGACGGCGCTCTGCTCGGCAGCGATGTCAACGGCAATTTGGGAGGCCAGCGAGTTCTCGCGATGCAGGTCTTTTTTCTATATGCAAATTAATATCCTGTCAGTATTTTCGTTATGCCATTTTTGGGAAAGGAATTTTATAACTTACGTGTTGCTGCTCCTCCATCTGACGCAGCAGATCGTAATCGTCGTCCAGCTCGGCATCGTCCAACGCAATGTCCTCGGCGTTCTAAGCGCGAATCCGATATTTAATAGGATCAATACGAGATTAAGGATTACGTGTTCATTGGTGTTTTCTGCTTACCACATCGCTGGCGAACGTTTGACTGAAGCACAGCAACGCGACGAGCGTACCGAGCAGCACAATCGACTTCATGGCTCGCACTGGCGGTTGTTCTAATTGGGCAAATGGTCGGGGGCAAGTGGGAGGTGAGTGATGGTATCGAAATATTCGCTGACGCGACATGAGAGCGCAAATTAATTAACATTTCGAGGGGATTCACCTTATTGTCGTACTACATGGGCTGATTAGTCCCGGCACAACTTATGAATAAGGAACACCAATTTTGATATGAACAAAATCTCTCATCATCTCATCTCATCATCTCATCTTTATCAAGCCATACACAATTGTACATCGAACTGTCATTAGTTTGGAAGTAATTGTCTGTATTGTAACTCGCGGTTCGACATATCCTAACATATGATGAAGAAGGTATTTATAAAGTTGTATTGCACTGATTTCTGATAGGTAGAAAGGTCGCTCGAGTCTTGAGAAATAGTTATCTGTGTCTGACCTAGCCAAAATAGAATTTGGCAATTTTTTTAAGCTATTCTGTACCGATCATTTGGGCACCGACGACGATGCGCGCAGTGGACTAAATTTGGTAGTTCCTGACGAAAACATCCATAAGTCCACGAAATAATTTCGGAATTCGGAAAGCATTGAACCTGGAGATTGCTGATACCCTTAAGTTATATTAAAAATATGTATACATATCGTTCATACGTTTTTGGGCAGATAAGCTGTCGGAAAAACGCAAAACCTCACAATCGATCATATCGGCAAAATAGCCATAATCAATGAATATGTCTATGGTTTTAAGCGTATTTGGCCCTAAACGACTATTTTTTATTTCCAAAATTAAAATGGTAGCTCCAGGAAAAGAATGAGGCTGTCTAAGAGAAAAAGAGCATTTTGCAAGGTTTAGCGACGACTACTTTTTGATGATCGAGATGTTGTTGGACCGCTGATTCAAGGCTATCGATCTAAAATAAAACAATGTAAAGGATTTTAAATAAAGTACATCAAAAATGATGTTCCTTCATAGTTTGTCCCAAGACTTCTCAGCCCATGTAGTATATGCAACTCGAACTTGCTTCGGGCATTATGTTGGTTGAACGACCCGACTAGAACAGTCACTGTTGAATACATAAATAATATCGTTTATGCTCGCTGCGAATATATTATACATATACTGCTTTGGCGCTTGAGAATCGGTGTGAAAATTAATACTTGTCGTGTTCGACGCACCCGAATACGATCGTTATATGCAGTACATAGACGCGATTAATGAACATAAGAACATTGAATATTGCACTTCTCTATATGTATTGCACACATGACGACACGACCACACACACCACACGTGTACACATGTTTGGGCGATGATTTTTATGTGTGGTTCCGTCGTCGTCGCGGTGTTGCGGCGTTGCTACTAAAAATAGCACCAGTCCGCCATATGGGCGATGGATTCCACACAGCAGCAGCAGAAACAACATGCATGTGCGTGTGTAGGCAAAACAATCTAATGCATGCATAATGTGCATCGTCGATTCGGTTCAAATGTCGTGCAGACCAAAAGCCATACCACACATGCCACAAACATGTTGGAGCATATTATAAATTATGAACGAGACGTTATAGCCTAGAGTAATGCTTTGATGCTTTGAGACGCGTGCGTTCGAAACTTTAATCCACATCACGACGCTCTGCGCTCTGATTCTTGGAAACAACTGATAAGGGTTTCTCTGGATGGCGGTATGTTATTCAAGCCCAGCGGATGTGAGCATAACATGCATGGTTTGCAATGTGATGTGCGTGTAACATGCGCGCAATTCGTTCGTCTCTGTGAGTTGCGCATGTTGCTGTATTCGACGTTCTGAGTACAATTATTTTCGTAATATACTGCAAATAAATTAAATAATTGAAGCGAAGTGCATTCTCCGAAATTAATGCCGAGCTCACTTGAGACTCAAGACGCGAGACTCGCGAAACGTCTCCGGCGATGTTCACTTGCTTGAGTATTAGTATTATAGGTCAATATCACAGAGCAGAGACGACGGTTCGTATGTTTCAAATACGGAGAATTAATCAACGTGAATTGTGCGGTCAGTTTGCACGGTTTCAGATAGGCGAAGCGCACTTGCCCAACACCATCAGCCAACTATAGCCACATCATCGCAAGTGTAACGAGAGGAAGTCGCCGAGTGCAGGCGGCTGCATTTGTATATACGATGATGGCATGAAATGTGTGCCACATTCTTGGTCGTCTCGCATATCAACACCAACACAGCAGCACAAATGCAACACTATAGTTTGTTCTTATCGTATAGTCGGGGCATGGCAGAGGAATTGGATACCCTTGTGCTACAAATGAATATGTGCTCCGTTTAAACTATACACACAATGAATAATGAATTTGCATCACCGCATCATCAATTATGAAATGTATTCAAATACGCAATACACTTAATACTCACAGAGCATTATTTCGTAAGATGACCGAAAAAGCAGTCGTTCGGGGTTATCGTTTTCTACTTGAACCACTGATAAGACTGATGTTGGGAAAACAAATTATTGTGAGTTTGTCGTCTGACTAAATCGACGAAACATTTCTTGGATTTTCAATTGATCAATTTTGTTCAAGTAGCATTCAACATAAAACGATTCGAACTAGCGATCATTCGATATATGAGCAATCGAGAATTGAATTTACGCCAAGAATAAATTTATCCGCCGAACAAGTTTTCAACTCACTTTGAATGTTTTTATGTGGAAGAACTCTGGACTGGGGATCCGTTCGGCGCGACGATCAAGTTTGAACTGAAAACTCTGTCGCTCTGCAAGTGCGCGTGTGGATGATGTGCGCGCGCGCTCGCTGAAGCTGAGATCACCGAGCATAAAACCGATATAGATCATTGCTGCTGGTCGCTGCGGCGTTCAGCGTCGAGCGTGCTTCGTACTCGTGATGAGGATCGCGTACATTGCTGTATACAGGGTGGGGGCTCAAAATGCGGATACGATTCAATTATGATTTTCAGCTGAACTATTCCACCTAGTAAAATCGTAATTAGCATTACGAATAGCATAACAATTTTACCTTAGATGAATGCTCTCGATACAGCCCTATCGTCGAAATCACATGTATGATACAGCCGCTATGTTGGACATGTGCTTGCTCTGATATACATTGGTGATGGAAATTCAATCCAAGTCTTCTGTGTTTTGAGCCTTCTATGAGTTATTTGTGAATGTTTTACCTTTTTACAGCTCATATGTGAATTCTTATGATATTTTAAAGCGTTGTTGGAATTGTTCCAGTCATGTTCGAAAATCTTAAATTTGTATCATTGAGAGTTTTATTGCAGCAGAAATAGCATATATGTCTACTATAATATATACCCTATACCCCAATTAATTGACTTGAACCATGCCAAAAAGTAGGATTTTCCAAGTTTGCGACCAGTTTTGGATGACGAGCTATAATAATCTGTACATTCAAATGATACAGATTTGTTGGATAAACATAATTTTATCATATACACGAAAAATCGTGTGACATAAGTCTTATCTTCGGCTGACGACGCCCTAAACAAAAAAGGAGGGGCCCATTTTCTATATGGAGAAATCACCGAGCTCTAATTCGCTCGGTGATTTTTCCTAATTTTTACGAAAGATGAGGATGTGTAGACAATTTCATTATCTTTCTTTTGAGTATCTACACATTGTTCTACGTTGGTCTAGTAATAACTTTTAGACAGTATACCAAACACAAAATCCAGATATTTTGTATGGGTAGTGAAATCGAGTATTTTTCTCCATCCAAAATATACGCGTTTCGTCCTCAGTTTGGAAGACATAACTTTTCACTGGATTGATTTATATAGCTACTTTGAAATACTCAAATGAAAGAGAAGGTCTACAAATTCTCATCTTTCAAAAAAATTATAAAGAACACCGAGTTCGGTATTTCTCCATTTAAAATACGGAGCGGCCAGGTTTAGGGCTTCGTCAGACGAAGATAAGACTTATGTCACGCGATGTTTCGTGTATAAGATAGATGTTTATTCAACAAATCTGTATCATTGGAATGTTTAGATTAATATATAGCTTGTCCTCTAAAAATGATCGCAAAGTTGGATAATTTGGTGTGTTTTTTACTTCATATACATATCTGAATGTTGGCGACCACCCTGTACGTGTTGATAATAATCTTCACATAGTACTTACACAGTTCTTCGTGTCGGCAATGAGCATGTACTCTCGCTTTGGGCTGCTGATGATTCGTGTCGAGATGAGTAGAAGAGATTAACTTAAACATACGAGTTGGTGTGGATTATTTGGACAAAAACAAACGAAATAATCATTTGATCACATGCGCACTTCCTATAAAGAAGTGAAGAGATGCTGCCACAATCATGATTTTTGTTTTCAATTATGAGTGCCGAGAGCGTAATTAAATATAAGGAAGCCGTGTATTGAAGATGACTAAAACTTACCCATATTTTCACATTCCGAAAATACCCAATTTTAGTAGTTTCGTTTAATCGCCATGATTTGTCATGAATGTGAAATTGATTTTTTTTATTTATCAGATCTCTCTTGAAGATATTTTAGGTTGAATTCGAATACGAATCCCAAAATATCTTCAATTATTTCGGCCAAACAGTCAAACCCAAACATCTTATCATCCTCTCTGTTTTGTAATCCGATTTATTATATTTCTCATTTTCCGTATAAAAAGTGTTGAACACAAACGAACAAAAATCGACGCCGCAATAAGGAGATTATCGCGCACACAACACACACGTTAATTAATTCTACGACCAACGGTCGATTGAAACGTAAGCGCGCAAATTTCGATACTGCGTGTTTTGATCCGGCAAACCGGGCGAAATGCATCTATTCTGTGTCCGATATTTCCAGCTACTCTGTGTGTTCTGTGTATCAGTATCATTGATTTATTAATTTAATTTGCTCACATGTGTTGTCGTGTGTGAATGTGTGTCTGTGTGTGTGTGAAGTATTTGTTGAGGCATTTATACTGAGAGTGAGAGTAGTGTGGTGGTAGTTTACTTGTAGCTTTTGTGGTTGAGTGTGTGGGTCGGTACATAACTTATTATTGATTTCGCCTCAATAAAGTGTCCCCGTTTTGTCGGTGTCGGTTTTCGAGAAAACCTCATTAGTCTGTCCGTGTGTTTCTCTGTGTCTGAGTGGGTGTGTGTGTGTGTGTCGGTGCTTTAGGTAAAGTATTAAAAATAATAGGGTTTAGAATAAATGCGCCCGCTGCCGCCACGTCTCCACGCCAATTTCCGCCATCTGTGCATCTGCAGCAGCTCCAACTTCGTCGCTCCAACGCTCCATTTATTCGGGTCCGCCCTTCTTGCCGATCAGCGACTTGTGAATGTGCGGAATGACGCCGCCACCGGCGATCGTCGCCTTGATCAGACTGTCGAGCTCCTCGTCTCCGCGGATCGCCAGCTGCAGATGCCGGGGCGTGATGCGCTTGACTTTCAGGTCCTTGGACGCGTTGCCCGCCAACTCCAGAACCTGGGATGGAATAGAATGGAGTTTGTAAGAATTGCTCTCTGGCTATGATCAGATGGATATTTTGCAGTTGCCCTTTTCCCTACAGCCGAACACCAACTTGCTTGTCGTCAGAAATGAAATCCATACATGTTTGCACTGCATAGTGCGTTAAAACACGTAGAGTCCAGATATTTTACTTATACAGTAGAACAACCCTAAGCCGGATTCGCACGGGACCGACAACTTTTTCCGGCTTAGGGAAGTATTCAAGACAATCAGAAATAGCAGAACGAATGAAATGTGAGTCCAAAGTAGGGGCGTTCAACCCGTTGTGGACACAGTTTGATTTTTGAGCCATAACTTTTGATCAAGACTGTATTTATGAGAACATGTGTACATTAATTGAAAGCCAAGAAACATTGCTAACTACTGGTGAAAAAATTGATTCGATTCTGTTAATAACAAAAAAGTTATTCAACATCGAAAAAATCATGATGCAAAAATGTAACCGGTTGTAAAATGGTTGAACTGGAGGGGTGTCCACAATGGGTTCAATTAGGGTGTCCACAACTGGGAAATATAGGCTTTTTCTAAACATGAACTGAAAATGTTTCAGTTGAGACTTTTTTTATGAAACTTGATAAAATCATTAAATATGTTACATTTCATTTGCAAAAATGTATAACACTTACTATTTTGCAGTTGTTCACTTAATTTTTTCGCATGCGTTAGCAATAATCCATCGTGTTGACATAACGCATAATCGTCTTTTAACAAATTTGGTTTATCTGCTTTATTTCACAAAGAATCTGTTTAGAGTCGTTTGTTCTAGTGTTTTTGTCACTTCCAGTGAATTCGTTGGAAAAACTTGTCGTCGAATATCTCAATATAAAAATGTCCAGCAATTTGTAAAGAGTTGTAACGATTCATGTAGGTGAAAAACAGGAAAATTAATGGTTCGTACTGCCGTTCCTATGGGCTGGCAGAAAATATATAATTAATGCGATTGCAATACAAAAAACGTTGGATGTAAGAAAATATCCAAGGTTTTTTTACACGAAATTCACCTTAACGACAACCTTAATATGTTTGTTTTACCGATTATTATAAATTATCACTAGTTTAACGAACCTCCCTATGCCGGAACATTTATTTTCCGATAACCTTAAACACGATTTAATATGAAAATCGACCTCTGTAAGCCGGAAACTCGATCTTTCTGTGTTTACAGAACTTCTGTAAGACGGAAAATATTCGTTTTTCCCTATAAAATCAGAAGTTGAATTTATTAAAATCAAACGATAGTTAAATTCTCTTATTTTCCTTCATTGCCGACATACAAAAATCGCTACAACTTGTTACAAATTTCGCGAAATGCATATATCGAAGCATCCGATTAATCCATCGAATTCAAAACAGTATAATATAACGACGAACGAACATTCTTTGTGTAATTTTTGCTTTTCATAGTCTAGTAACAGACGTTGATTACACGTTTAATTTGTCCCTTATTTACTGTCCTAATCCGGAAATTGTGCTGTTCTAAGCGGAGTTCGACATTTCAACTAGATAGCCTAAGTAACAAATAAATAGTTTTGTCCCACATTTTAAACATCTTGAGAAAACACGCTCTCAGTTTTTGGTTGAGCTCTTTAATCTTGATCTTAGCTCTGAATTGGATAGATCCTACTTCTTCGTACCAATGGTCAATCTCTTGTATGTACAATTCTCCGATGAATTTGTTGGGCTAACATGTTTGTCTACCTTTCTGTATTTTATATCTCTTTTTGTGAGTAGTAAATCATTTCTAATGCCCTAAAACGTAAAAAAAACAATCATCAATTATACGGTTGTAGGTTTGACCGGTCTGGCGAGATCGCCAGTTCGACAGCTGTGTTATTAGGGTGTTGAAATTATTTAGACTATTAATGAAATTATTGATTTTGTTACGAAATAATCGTGAGTCCAGCGTACATAAATTGGTCAGATTCGCGCCAAAAAGTTATACCTAGCATAGCGCATAGCGTACGCGTGCATTTGAATTTATGATTACAACAACAACCGGGGTACGCGCACCGCGACCGCGTAGCGCCACTAAAATGGCCGACGTCACAACATTCGCCTTACGCGCTTCTCCGAAATGAGAGCGATGTTCCGACGACTGTACAATGTACGAAACGTATGAAGAATTGTACTCACTTCGGCCGTCAGGTATTCGAGGATGGCTGCCGAGTAGACGGCCGCCGTGGCGCCGACGCGCCCATGGCTGGTGGTGCGGTTCTTCAGGTGTCGATGTATTCTGCCCACGGGGAACTGCACACGCCGCGCACGCACGCACACACAGACAAAACAACACCAAGATTAGACACTCGCGCTGGGTTCATTGTTGTCAAACAAAAGCGGCCGCCAACTTGGACACATACCTGAAGTCCGGCGCGTGCCGATCGCGAGACGGCCTTCGCCTTCGATTTGCCCGAATCCTTTCCAGCTTTGCCACCGGCCTGTAATTCAGATGGGACATTGCATCAGATTCACAGATTCGGAGGAAGGACGCGCGCATTCTCGATCAAAATAAAAGCGAATAGCGTAGCGTACGCAGCAAGCGCGGACACATTTAGGTTAAGCGCGCGCTTCTGTCAACGTTGGCGCGCGCGCGCGCGCATGCCACACACATGAACACATCGACATGACGCGGAGCTCCGCCGTCGCAGCCGCCGATTTTCGGCTGCGCGCGCGGAGCGCCCCAAAATTCACGAAGCATTTGCGGCGCACTCACCATTTTAACTTGTGATTTATGTGTGAGAACAACAGCGACTGGGGGTAACGATGCGGGAATCGGGGATCGCAGTGATTTTGTTTGGATTCCGGCTCGGCTCGCGGCGAGATGTGTTTACGTCGGTTGTTTTTGCTGGACTGTAAATTGTAAATAAGATATGTGTGCTGTTGGCGCGCGCGTACGAAATTTAACTGTTTGCGTGTGCGCGGCGAGCGTTCAAGATGGCGGCGCGTGGCGGCTAGAGCGGGACGGTCGGATGGCCGGTGTGCGAGCGAGCGAGATGGTGGGGCGAAGGGAGCAGAGAGAGGGAATTCGAAATTCGCGAGACAAAGGCGGTAGGGGGTAGGGTTGTGCGAGTGCCATGAAGCAAAAAAACAAAATTGAACTATCGATTTGCTTCATAAACACAAAATTCGTGAAAACGAAGAAACAAATAATTACAAACTAAATGGTTTTATTTTGTTATTGTTGGGTTTCAAGAAAAAAATATTATGATTTTTTTATACCTCTAAAACTGAAACAAATCTATAAAAATCTTCCAGAATCAATATATTTTATCTTCGAAAAACACTAAAATATTGCAATATATATTTTTTTTTTTTTACATGAAATGTCTATACTGTTGATATGTATATAGAACTCAGAGCAAAACCACCAGAAAAACGCACCACGAATCATCACATTTACATGGTAAAAGTCGCCGCTGTCGAAACGTCGCACGCGAAAACTGGCTGAATTTCTCTTTTCTTTTTCACTTCAAAATTTCTATAAATTTTTATATACTGTATTTTTTAGATTATTATT
>JANTBZ010043207.1:0-12012 GCA_024741255.1 Exechia fusca
CTCGGTGGCCGCCGACTCATGACCGCTGCCGCCCTCTCTGCCATCATCACCAGCGCCATCAATCTGACCAGCGGCACGTCGACGCAGAGCATCGGCGCCGCGGCCGCAGCCGCCTCAGCGGCCAACACAGCGGCCGCTGCCGTCGCCATGTCCATTGGCGGCGGCACCGAACTGATGTACCGTGCCAACGTGCAGCTGATTCCGCGTCGCGGTTCGATGCCCTGCGAGATGCTCTCGACGGCGGCGGCGGCCTTTGGCAACCGCAGCGGCAATAGTGGTAATAGTGGCGGCCATGCGGGCAAATCGGCGCGCCGAAAGCTGCTGCGCCGCCGGTCGGCCGGTGGCACCGGCGACATTTTGGCACCGATTTTCGGCGATCCGCTGGACGGAGACGACGATGCGGACGATGCGGATGCGGCGGCGGCGGTGGCGGCGGATGTGGCCGGCGGAGAGGCGGAGGCAGCCGCGATGGCGTGTTTCGATGCGGCAACTGCCGGCAATGACGATGACAACAGCAATAGCAGTGGCGGAAGTAGTGGCGGTGGCGGAGGTGGAAATGGAGGCGGAGGCGGTGGTTGTGAGGCGCTGACGGCGGCGGCGCGTTTTCGCCTGAAACGCGGCAGCGAAGTGACGCTGACGCGTGGCATGCATCAGCGTGGAGGTGGCGGCGATATGGACGCATTGCTGACGCGGCGACGCGGGTCGTTGCCGGTTGAGATGTTGTCGATCAGCTGTTCGGGTGAGTTGGCTTGGCATAATGCGGATTGAAAATTAGTGTTTCTTTTTTTTTAATTGATCAAAACGACGGACAAGTCGACCAAATGTTATAAACATAAAAAGGTTTTTTTATAGCCATTGAAGTTTAATTTGAATAACGATGACCGTTGATACTATTCTTGAAAATGTATGGCAACTGGACAACAGTTTAAAAAAATCAATTCGAAGCGCTGAATATACTACATCTCATGCATAACTCGTCCATTTTTCATATCGCTGGCCTTAATAATAAAATACTCGGTCATTCGGAGAAAAACCATGCATCCAGTCAAATTCGATAATTGTTTTTGGTTTCATATTTCGAGCATTCATGTTTAATGAGATGAGTTGTCATTCCACTCATCAATGTCCATTGTTGGCGGTGAACCGTCGAACATGTTGGGACACACATTATAAGGAGTGTGGCTGAAAAAAACGCATAACTTTATACCACTTTAGCTTGAAAACTACTTGGATTAAATTATTCATTTTTTCCATAGAAGTTATCGAAAGAACTTAATTGATTTTTTACATGTGGACATTTAAGTTAGAATCATATAATACAGTAAAACCTCCCTAAGCCGGAATCGCACGGGACCGAAAATAATTCCGGCTTAGCGAAGTTTCCGGCTAAGGGAGGTCTTGTTTCAAGACCTAAAAAAAATCTCGAATAACGGAACATCTGAAACGTGAGTTCAACGTGTATCAGAATACCCGTAAAAACAATAATTTAACAAATAAACTGTTTGGAGTCATTCTAGTCTACTATTTTTGTCGCTTCAAGGTAATTTGATGGAAAATCTTTTCTTCGGATATTTCGATTTGAGAATTTCGCACAATTTGTAACGAATTATAGCGATTCGCGTACGTCGGAAATGCAGAAAGGCAGATGGTTCAAACTGTAATTAAATTGTAACTGTTTCTAATGATTTCGACTGCTGATTTTATATGAAAAAACAACATTTTCCGTCTTACAGTGGTTCAGTGAACAAGGAAAATTCGTAAAATGGTTTCCGTTTCCGGCTCAGAGAGTTTCCGGCTTAAAGAGGTCGATTTTCATACAAATCGTGTTAAAGGTTCTTGGGACCGAACAAATTGTCCGGCTTAGCGAGGATTCCGGCTTAGGGAGGTTCCGGCTTAGGGAGGTTTTACTGTAGTATCATAATAGGATCAAAATGAAACTCAAACAATTTATTGACAATTCGCTGTGGATTCGACCGATCCTTGCCAATAAATCAGTAGTGGATCAATACAATTTCTCGAAAATTATCGGGTCGTATAAATACATTTCTATCTTCATATAAAAAAGGGTTGCGGAGGAAAAAGAATTTCCGCGAGGTCAGGAAAAGCGAAGAAAGTTGTGAAGAAAAATCCGAGGTTGTCGAATCGCAGATATGCAGTTAAAGTGTGGTTGCGATGAGAGTACAAAGAGGATAAAATGCTTAACAGAGACGTAAAGTGGCTGAAAGCCTCCCACGAAGCATATCGTTCATCACATGTGTCTCGATGGAAACGAAATATATGTATCAAGGAAAGCTCCTACGATTAATTTGAAAGCCTATGGTGTCTAGTTAGTCTTGCCTGATTTAGCGACGTTTCATCATAAGTCTTCTACGATTGATTTGTGTAATGGTGATAAGTTGACATTTGAACCCAGGGAGACACATCCTCCAAATTGACCATATTTCGGCCAATGGAGCGGTATTGAGCTCTAGTAAAAAGTCAAATGAAGTCGACTAGTTCTTAATGCCAAAAACATCAACAAAAATTTAGAAACAATGTATTACAGCCTCGAGAAAGGTAACAAATACTATGAAAAACGAAAAATGGAAGGTATTTCGGAAAGCTTGATACCTTTGTCAAAATCGAACAAATAATCATAAAAAGAATAAACTTTAATATTCCGTTTCATTTTTAAAGATTTCTGCACAGGTTCATAAGTTATAGAATTATGAAGTTTGGCGTTTTTTTTCAGCCGCACTCCTTACTCCTTAGTACAGTTCCTATAATGGCGATTAGTACTAGACATTTTATCAATCGTTAAATAAATTATTAGGACTACATATGAGGTGAAACTAATTTTCCATGGTGTTGGTTGATAATTTTCACATGCGGCCATAAAAATGCGTACTTTGCAGTTCCTTGATTCAATGTATTTTAGGCCCACTGGAATTTTTTCGGTTGATATACTGTATATGGAAAGACATCATCAACACTTCCGAAATGAATTAAATTGTTCCATATAAGAAAAATGCCAAACACTCGGCATTCGGCAATGACGGCTGAATGTTGCCTTCAGATATCATTAAAAAAACATTTGTAAGCCCTTGTTTAATGGATTGCATGTTGTTAAATGTCCAAACTGCGAAAAAACGTGTTTGAATTATTTTCACTTCGACTCTCCAACGAGCTATAGCCTACCTGAATGGAAAATGCACGGCCATAGGAATAAACGCTAGTACAAATTACTTGTATCGTCCAATGAAAGTTACAATTCACGAAAAGCTGAAAAACGCTGATCCACTATTCTTTGCCAATCATTAATCTACAATCCATTGAATTCCTTCTCTCGTTTTCGCTCGGCATCTTCGCATCGCATCGCCCATCATCCTCTCCAATTGTGCGTGAACTCTGACCGATTGCAGCTGGCAACATACGACACTAAAACTATGATGTGTGTTATGCTACGAGACGACGCTCTGATGCTGCGACAATGTGCCGAATGTATTATAATATTATCTCTTCGTAATGCGGCTGTTGGCTGCCGCGCGCGATGCCACTATATGTGTTATGAGTGTGTGTGTGTGTGCTGCGCGACGTGGCGGACGAACGGCTGCGGCGGTGGCGACACATTCCGCACACGGGCTGGTCCCGCGTATGGAATGTGTGATGAGCGCGAGCGCGCACCCGTTCGAATGCGATTTCCGCGTTTTATGCGTTCGTGCTCGCGGTGTATGCAAAACCAGCGTGCAGAGGCGACATTTCGACAGCGATGGCAGCGGTGGCAGCGCAATGACGACGACGACGATGACGACGCCGACGACACAACGAGGCAATTTGTATGCACCACCCAAGCAATCGCCCATCCGAACACACACACACACATGCGCACCCATTCGCACAGACATTCGCATACGAAACCACGCGCGATGCACAATTTAAACAGCGCGCAGATATTCAAATAACGATGGAAATGCGGTGGTATTTGTCGTAAGTACACACACACAGAATCCGCACACTCGCCGAAATATGCCACATATTAAACCGAAAAATTGAATGTGTACCGAGTATACGAGATACTATACTGCATAATATTCGCGCGTCGGCGCAGCATGTATGGAAATGCGGTGAAAATCACGAAGCAAAATTAACACCGACTGTTGTGCGCTGCGTTGTTTGTATGTGTAGGTGTGTGTGGGTGTGTATGTGCATGTGGGTGTTTACACAATGGACCCTCGTCATAAAACCCTCACGGGTCACAAACATACACTCTCGGTCGCCCGGCAAGTCCATCCTAGTGTCTCTCTGCTGGGAATATAAGCGGCCAACAATATGCGAATACGTTTGAAGATATGAGCGCGCATATGTGCGGTGACTTGGCTGAGCTTCGGGCGGCACACGCGAGCACGCACGCACACACACACAAACCGACACCGACACCGACACGTGTTCGTGTTTCGCGCCCTGCGTCTGTGTGTCAGATTTGACTGCGAACACCTTTATTGATTTGACTATCGAATAATATATCAAACGAACGAACTGTTGTAAATCATCTCTTGCAAATACAAACACACACATACTCGACAGCTCTGTGCGCACGCGATTTTTTTCCGCGTGCGCCTGGATTTGAAAATCAAAAGATTGCCCCAAACATAAGCCCTAATGCCCCAACACACACAGATCCACCCACACACTCTTCTTGAAGCAACCAAACACTCATATGCAACAATAACCAAAATATACACTCGTAGACCGTGTGTGTAACTGTAAAGCAACCCCCCTCAACATCCCCTCATCGTACTATGAAAAAACAACCTGATAAATATATAGAGCAACACACAACCAAAACCAGACATTGATTGTATAGCACAATAAGAGCCGCAGAAACTCTCACACGGACCCGCGCGCAACACACACACACACACACACATGCCAACACGTACGTCTTTTCGAGCTGCGCGCGCGCGTAAAAAAAATCCTCCCAAAGTGGACGTGAGCCCGACGTGAGCCCGACGTGCTCCCCGAAAACTGTACTGCTCACAATCTTCTGAACAAGTATACATACTACACACATATACTATTATACTACATACACACATATTTGTAAAATCTCTATTCAATAAATACGAATTCACGAATATGTTGTGCTGCCACATGAAAACGCGCGCGTGCCGTGCACATACCAAACACACACATACACACACACAATAGCATATGCAGAATATACGAAGGACATCACACAAGCATAACACACACACACCGAACCTATATCTAAATGTATGTATTTATATGGACCATGACAGGACCAACTTTTTGACCGAACAACTTTTAAAGCAGTGTGTGCGTGTCTGTCTGTGTGCGGAACGAGAGACAACGCGGACATCGCACACACACGCACACACGTTCACCAAACGTACACGCAATCAAAAATATCCACCACACACATTGGCGAGGATTTCTGGCTCAAGCTCATAATACGACACACACACACATCTGGCGGAAAAGTGATGCGAGAAGAGTGCATACGGTCACAAAAAACAATTTTAATTGCCCCTGTTCAACTGTGATTTGTGTGTGTTTGTGTGCGTATGTGCGGGTGTGTGGGTGTGATGTGGGCGTTGATGGTGGTGGTAACGGATTTACGCAGGTCACTCGGATTTTACATCATTCGCGCGGAGGAATATTCAACTCGTTCCGCTCTGCGCAAAAACTCATTCATATCTCCGATTGCAATGTCTGTCTGCTGCGGCAATGATGCTACATGGTTCATTAGGTCCCGGAAAACATGATGAAAACACGCACTTTTTGATGGACACTTTGTCTGTTCCTTTACATAGTTATAGGGTCGATAGCAATTCTGAAATATCACGATTACATTCGGAAAGTATTTATAGCTAACCCTTGCCAAATACTCTATTATCTCGATTTAGACTGCCACAATTGTTATCCCTAAAACATGTTTTGGCCGTACTTTTCCCATGAAAAACTGTGCTACATCAAAGCACGAAATTTCCTCTAACCATCTTTTCGTATAATGCTAAACCGCGTGTTTCAATAAACGGTATAAAGTTCAAACTACCAGATGAAATATCATGTCAATGTTACCTTCCTAATTCGAAAGTTAGCACTCCCGGAAAATGTTATCGATTCGATAGTCTGATGGCACCAGAACACCGAAATTCCCGGGACTTAATCAACCATGTATAGCATAACACACCAATTAGTAAAAGCTATTTGATGGCGCAAGCGGTCGCCGGACGACCGAACTCGCAAACTCTGCACCTGCAGAGCGGCGACGAACATGCGAGGCGTAATTTAAGCGCAGAATTGACATTTGGAGCAACATATACGGGCGGAGTTATGCTGCGCAATGTGCATACGAATCGAATTGCGTGCACTGTTGAGCGAATCCGAGTCCGTGTTTGCGAATTGTGAATTGTGACTGTCCATGTCCGTTTTGCTGTTTTCGGTATTGTGTATCGTCGATTAGATGCTGTGCATTTGACAATACCATACAATTGGCATCCGCTCTCTGTGCCGCCAACGGCCGCCAAACAACCACAACAACCACCACCAATTTATGTGTTCCGAAATCAATCAATTGAACAATGTTTTCGATAATGATGATTATGACGATGACGACGACGACGACTATCAACGGTGCTTCGAATTAACACACACTCACACACACCCACAACATAACAAATTCATAGTCCGAGCAGCCTCACCCACAAACCACCCACGCACCCACGCACAAGGCGAGGTGAAACTGCGAATAGAGTCCGTTCGTTTGTTTTGACGTGATGAAATCGAAATATCGTTGGCCGGCCCCCTTTCATCCAGGAAACTTCTATGCGTGTCGTTCTCACACTAATTTATTTATATCACATCCACTTCGGTTGGGCGACCGTCATCCTATCCTCCTCATCCGCCGCGTCCGCTCACCTTTTCACACCCCCGCATCATGTCCGTACTGAATATACAACACACACACACACACACACACACCGACGACGCACCAACATAATTTATGAATATTTTGTACACAAAAAGACGCAGAGAGCAGAGAATACCCGGCGAAGAGGTTCGCAGCCGTCGCGCGCGTATTCTTCTTCTCTCGGACCAGAAATAATAATATTAAAACATAAAATAACCAACGTATTTTTGTTGATAGGGAGAAGCAATAAAGACTGCTAGTAGACAAACACACACAACAATACACAGAAACACACACACACAAACGAATACACAAACACATCACAAAGAGCAGAGTAGATTTGAACTACACAACACAACACACACAACGCCCAATTGTTAGTTTAAATATTATGTAACGATTTATGTTTAACTGGAAATCAATATTGAACGTAAACGTAATATATATATTTTTAAAGTGTTATATTGTGGTTGTTTCGTAATCCGCAAACCGTTACACGATGCGCCACACATTATTACAGCGATAGATAGAAGTTAAACCCACACACTCACACACACACGGAAACACGTTCACATAACCACATGCATGCACACACACACACACTGTCAAGTGCGTTGACAATGGAGCCGAGTGGCCAGCGCGCTGGCAAAGTGGCCCCCTCATCACCACATCGCGCGTACACTAAAATGGCAATATCACATGCGCACGTATTCAATTATTATCAATTCATTTGCCGATCGACCCGCAAATTGTGCAGTGCGTGCGCTGCGTGCACAATCTGGGCTATATATGCGGCAATTGTACAGACGTGTGTGGGGTCAAATTGATCACACGCGCGCATGGACACAATGGATGGACACGATATAAAGTTAGTCATTCGGTGCATGTCGCGCTAAATACGTATTATGTCGTCATTGTCAAACAGAAATACACAAACTGCACACACACACACTCAACATCACCCATCACTCAACCCCAAAAAGGCCACAATAAACGCATAATATTATACACAAGGTGGAACATATACAAACACACAACATAATATTTGTGAGATGAGATAGTAGCTATGTATATTATATAGTTAGAAGCGAATTATATACTGGAGAATATGTAGTCAGAGAACAACAATAAACCACCCAACACATCAAACTAGACACTCAAGAATAAGTTCGCGTATGTTTAGCAGCAGAGCAACATATTAAAAACATAAACTCGTTTCCAATCAATTTGCGTGTGCGAATTCGCGTCGTGCTCGTGAACACATACAACATATTCCAGCCGACGAGCTGGCGGAGGAGGATAATGCACTTTGCTTCTGGTGTTGTTTGACGAGCAAACATAGACAAAGTTTATGTCTGTGCGTCGACGAATACACGATGCTCAAAGTCACGCCGCACTTCGAGAACACGAGACACGACACAAGATGCCTTCGGGCCACTCGCAAGTACGACACTTCGTGCAGACGACAATT
The DNA here is from genome assembly GCA_024741255.1 of Exechia fusca. Lineage (NCBI taxonomy): Eukaryota > Metazoa > Arthropoda > Insecta > Diptera > Mycetophilidae > Exechia > Exechia fusca. Next base: position 8,385 of record JANTBZ010043207.1, read on the forward strand.
GTCGGTTCAGAGACAACGCTCACCCATCCCACTCACTCATACGACATATACCCACAATCAAGAGCACTCGAAACATTGGAATTGCAGCTGGTCTGCGCCTTCAAACCCACACACATTCACACACGTCAACTCCTCTAGCGTTATTGTTATGCGTAGAATTGACCGCTCAATTTTATTGTGCAGACTATTTCTCGCGGACACTTTCGAAACACACACACACACTCGGCCAACTGTCTCTCTATCTCACACACACATTTACTACACACCAAACTACCAACGAGCAATCACACTGAAACACACAAGATAAAACCGGCGCATACAAACACGAAACTGAGAACATAAAAAAATTGTGTCTACATTATACAAACCTAATAATAGTAAAATAATAATGTTATACATTATGTGCAATCGGTGTAAAGATCATAACAGACGAACTCTCGCCCCCCTCCCAGAACACACACACACTCACAAAAAGAATACACCCCCGAACCCATAAAAGCGCATTCATGCAACTCTCACACACACGAGCACACGAGCAGACATAAAAAAACAACACCGACCGAGTATCCCTCGATAGCATTTAGAACCTAACCACAGACCACAGATACACACACAAAACACACACACCCGATTGCGCGCGCCCCCAAACCGTAAAATAAATGGACTCACCACACCACATACAGCAAAAGAATAGCCATAACATACGAATAAAAAAACCAAATCAAAATACCCCATCCGCAGTGAAATCAATGACCAGCAGTATATTATTGAAATCAATTCTCGCCCCAATGGACCCACCTAAAATACCAGCATTCCTCCTCACTCCAGCGCCCGATTGAACGCCACAATCGCATCCCGCGTCATCCGCTCCCTGTCCCCCCGCACCTCCTCCAGCAGCGTCACGCGCAGCATCTGCAGATTCGGCATCTGCCAGCAGTCCTTCACATTGATCAGCGTCCGGAACAGCGACTCCCACACCAGCTTGCAGAAGTACCGCGGCACGCTGGTCGTGATCTGCCACCCAAACGCCGCCGTCTTCCGCACATTCATGTACGTGCCAAACAGCATCGTATGAATAGTGCTCGCAGCGCAGAACAGATCGGTCTGGTGCAGCCACGCGCGCTGCTCCAGCATCTCGACGCACACGAAATTCTTCGTGCTCAGCTGCGCCCGGAACGTCTGCCCGTCGGGATACAGCTGCAGATCGATCGCCTGCCCAAAGTCGATCAGCTGCAGGCACATCTCGTCCGAGTCGTCGTAGGCGAGGCGGCGCATCAGCAGAATATTATCGGGCTTGATGTCCGCATGGATGATCTTGCAGCCGTGCAGATGATCGATGGCGGCGAGCAGCTGGCGCGCCAGCATCATGACCACCGGTTCGGCCATGTTCTTGCCGGTGGCCGCTTTGACTTTGTTGCAGACGGCCAGCAGGGAGCCGTACGGCGAGCACTCGGACACGAGGATGCCGCCGTTGTTGGCGATGAGGGCGGCATCGATGCGCATGTAGGCCTGCATCATGTGCGGCACATCGATTCGGGATTCGATTTCGAGGCAGATGTAGTACTCCCAGAGGCTGGCGGGGCGCTGCTGTTTGAGCGCCATGGTGGTGCCGGTGCGGGTGCAGCGGGCGGCGAAGACCTGGGCGGGTTGATGGAGAGGGGCGAAGCACATATTAATATTGTAGGTGGGTTTCGGAACATACACTCTATGATACGCTGATGGAACGAAATTTATCTTTTCAGGAACGAATCCTTTGTTTTCTTTGAAAAATTAATATGTTTCTGGCCAGGGATGAAATATTTGCTTTATTTTTCGCATCAGATTTAAATTCGTACGAAGGTGTCAGACAACAGACAATAGCATCTTCAAAACGTTTAGACGTGGTCGTTTCTTTGCTTTCATTTTATTTTTGTTGCTGAGAACGAGTTTAAATTGCAGGAATTTCCACAAAATAAATATGTCTGGCCAGGGATCTGGCCAGGGATGAAATATTTTCTTTTTGTTTCGCAGCAGATTTAAATTCGTACAAATGTGTCAGACAACAGACAATAGTGTCTTTAAAACCTTTAGACGTGGTCGTTTCTTTGCTTTCATTTCATATTTTTTAGTCAATGTTCAACGATTGATTGCGAGAATGTGTTACACTTAACACATAATTGTTTCGACATTTCTCTCATAAACAGCAGACCAAACATCAGAACCGTATCGTCAAAATCGTTATGAATATAAAGTAAGTCTGAATCCCAATCAGATTTCTTAAGAAACATGGAAATAAGTGTGTTGCTGTTGCTAATGTTACAATAGTTTACTAGGGCAATATCTATGGCCGTTAACTTCAGGGAAAACCATGCATCGACTCAAATTCGATCGTTTCATGAAAGTCTAAAGCAAGACTCATCGACATAATTTATTCTATATTTCATGCATTCATATATAATAATGAGCTAGCTGCATTTCATTAAATCGTTAACGTTCTTTGCCAAGTGGAACGTTGAACATTTTGCAACACACATTGCAGAACATACAGGTAGTGCCATAACAGTCAGTCCGGAAAGTCCGTGCCGTTTGGTAGTAGGGCCCATCTTTTGGTCCTAATTGCCAATATAAAATAGCGTTCGACAAAGACACGACAATCAATGTTTTCTATTCCATCGCAATAACTAAAGTTGCTTGAATCGAAATGAGATATCGAACGAACCAAAAGTCCTATCGATATACATTTTTGTTTCGGATTTATTTGAAAGATCTATGTTGAATATTTATAAATAGTTTCATCTAAAAAATGTGTCTTTCTAGTAAACGGCACGAACTTTCCGGAGCTATGAATACATCGAATAACTATTTAACCAATCAGCCGATTTTTATAAACCACATATTTTAATTCATTTCATTTTTTAATTCATTACAGTGTCACAAAAATGGGGTCGAGACATTTTCCGGCCTTCTGTATAGACTATTCTGATATTACCACGAGACACGATATAGCTTTGAAAATGCACAAGAGTCCAAGCTACCAGACAAGTGAAGAAAATCCGACGGTAATTGCCGATTTCGCAACTATAAAAATGTTCGCGTGATTTTTTTTCGTCATTCTTGCATTTTTGTTCACTAATTTTTGTTGCACGGTAACGCGAAAACAAATGTTTAAGCTGAGGCCATGTCGAAAAAACAATTTACGCCAATATCTTCGAAAGCTATTCATCGATCTAACTTTGCTTGCCTAATTCGTGATTATTAAATAAAAGCACGTCAGAAAAGTCTATACAGAAGGCCGATAATTTTGGTTGTTGCATAGTGTTATCAATCATTTTGTCGACTTCAATGTTATCATAGCTCCATCAAATCAATCGATGAATAAATGAATTGAGGTGACTTCACACTTATCAAATTGTTCAATGTTTATATGATTCAAACGCAAATTTATTAATGAAAACGCAATGGATTAATCGATGAATTTTGCGTTTGCAACATATAAACATTGACAAATTTCAGAAGTGTGAAGGCACCTTATGACTAATTATTATTTACTTATGAAGTGAAACTTATTTTCGATGAAAAAATGCTGTCTATCTAGCAATTAATAACTGTTTTATTGAATTTGGCTCCAGGATTGATTTTTTTTAATTCC
>JANTBZ010043218.1:0-12011 GCA_024741255.1 Exechia fusca
TTTTCCTAAAGATAAATATCAATTTGAACCATACATTGGAAGAAAAACGCGTAATTGGCCAAAGTCTCGAAAATCACGATTTTTTAAAGTAAAATTTCAATGCGCATTTTCCGTGCGTATCCATCCAAAGTGCAAACGTGCGGTTAGTGTTGTAGTGTTGACGCGCAAAAACATGATAGTTTGAGTGATTCCGACAGCAATTCTTGTAGTTTGTGCGTTATTCTACTCCCTATCTTTCGTGTACGAGTGTACGTGCAATTTTCTAAGTCGCTTTAGAGAAGAGTAATCGTCATTTAAGCAGACACAAAACACGTTCATAGACAATCAACTTATTAATTTAGTTATCATGTATTCGCGTATCAACACTATAAAACTAACCGCGCACAAAACACTGAATGTTGTTTGGGTGTTGAATTAAAAGAAGTAAAAATGTGATATGATTGATAAAAGACGTTCGTAGGTCTGGGAAATGGTCATAAATGGCCTGCAGGTCTTGCGGCGAAGGCTAGTTTTATTATATAATTAGAGTAAAATAATTGTTCCGCGTACGAGCTGACAACAGATGAATTGACGTGACCTGGATTTCAACATGTCCGCATCCTATCAATATCACAATTGTACTCTGACTGTTGAACAACGTTGACTTGCGACAATCACACTCACACATATGGTGAACACATACAACCGTATTAATAGACAATATTCTTAGAGAAAGACATCACCGTCAAAGCCGTCCACGCAACGTCAACATCTACAGCAGCTTCAAATAGACACAACGTACAGAATCAGCGCGAATGTATACGAGTTTGTGTATGCGATTGAGGGGTGAGCGAACAAATCGAAAATATATCGGATTGGTTCTCACAATCCAGCGCTGGCGCTCGGCTAACGTCAGATAAATCGTCCGTACGGTGGTAGAGGGAGAACTTTAGAGTGGGTCGTTTTCTGTCTTTTTAATTTTATTTTCCTGAACAATTTTAATACACCTAGTGAAAAACGTAATTCAAAATCAATCATCAATAGTTGAGCTGGAAATAGTGTGTTCAGCATTGAAAGAACCAACATTTTCTTCGGAATATAGAAATTTGAACGAATGAAGATAGTGAAACGTGGAATTTTGTTGCTTCAACATTTCAGCACAAAAATGAATGTTCAAGCACAACATACAGCAACATAAAATGATTTCCTCTCGAATAAAACATACAAATGGCCCACCCTAGTAAGGGCGAGCTCTCGTGAAAACATCGTCGTCTGCGCGTTTCTCGTCTTCAAACGTGCTGTGCTGAATCGGTCGGTGTTTGTGAATGAGAGCACCGAGTGAAATTGCCTGGAACAGCGTGCAGATCACTGATAAAACTCGCTCGACAGTGACAACAGTTGAATGTATCATGTTGTGTTCTAGCGCGAGTGTGATGAATTGGTTCAGAATTTTCACTGAGCTGAATATGTTCGCAGTTCGATGAACCTCCCATGTATATGAGTGTTTGTGTGTGAGTGTATGCGTCGCGTAACGCGTAACATGCACCACATTACTAAACAACCGCACACGCACGCTCCGAAAACACGCACACAATTACACATTATGCTCATTTCCATGCAATTATTTCTGAAATATAACTATATTTATGGCTTAATTCACGCGGCCAAAGCGGCCGAACGAACAGCCAAGCCCCAAGCCCCAAACCATGCGAACACGCACCGCCATAAGCACATACTTCAGGGCGAGTGTGTGGGTGCGTTTGTGGATCGCACACCGTCCATAAAATCCACCCCGCCTGCGATCTCCGAGACGACACCAAACACATACTCACACACATGCACGCGCTCGGGCCAACGATGCAATTACTGTATGCAAATGTGTAGGGTATTTCATCAAGAGCGGCAATGAGTTCCTATTTCCGATCTAACAAATATTTAATGTCGTTGTTCGAAATTCAAGTTCAGCCTGCTAACAATAACGCGGTAGTCTTATGTTTTCATCATTTTTATATTCCCACGCATCATCGAGGTAATAAGTTGATAATAACGTGTTTTCTAAAAAAAATGTCATTTCAAGCAATTGGAACATTTAATTCCGAATCATTCATCATTTTTGAAAGATGTCTGTGATGTGGGATCATGGAGCCTAGCGTGGGTATTTGCATGCGCCTGCAAGTTCGAGCGTCCCCATCTAACAACCCTCTCCATATATGCGTGACGCCACCGACTTCCGGGCGCATAGAAGCTTTTCACTAATGTTCGCGTGCGGTGTATTCGTCCTGTGTTTGTGCATGCGGTGCGTGCAATGTGCATTTGCACACTTCATGCAATACACCGACGGTATGAAGGCATAGCATACCATTTCCACTGAATTCATAATAACAGTGATGGCGTGTGAAGAAGGCAGTGCGTGTTGTGTGTGAGTGCGTTGCACATGCGGCTATGTTGCGCGATACAACAAATTACACTATGATGGATCGTTCGTTATCTCGCACGCATGCAGCGCCAGCCCAGCCCGGCCAGGAATGCGAGAAGCGCGATTGTTTGGCTGTTTGGAGTGTTATGTGCGGCATGAGGGTATTTATTTGCATTCGGTTTGCCGCACATGCAATGCAATCATGTGTATTACATTACTCACTTTGGTGCGGTTAGCCGTGTTTCAATTCTGTGTGTGAAAGGATTATGAGAGAGTATGAGGTCAAACTAAAGCCAGAAAATGAATTCAATTTCCGATGGTGTTTTTCAGTGGTTTTTTGTTCGGTTGGATCGTATTTTAAATGCCATCAGATGGATTGACCTCCGAACGCTGATATCGAGCACATGGATTGAATAAATTGGATTGGCATACCAATTTGATCATGTAAAAAAGCTTATGATTTTATAATTGCTTCACATTTACAATTATACTCCACGGAGTTCGTTCATGCCGTTCCCACTACACGTCCCACAAGACGACCGACATTTTCGCTCGTATACGTGACGTCTCAATGCTAGCCGGATTAATATGCTCCCTGAGCAAGGCAAAATTACTTCGTCGCATCGAGCCCGCAAAACTTGAAAGCTGCATTTGCTCGCACGACTAGAAACGTCGTCGTCGGCCGCTGCTGCGGTTTCGCACTCTTGTGAATGTGTCAGAGTATTGTCTTAGTTGCTGCTGAAAACGTCCGTAAGGAATATTATATTATCTATGCCGATTACAAAAATATAAGAGTCATATTTTTTGTCAATGAAATGTATTCTATTTTGTGATACTATCAAGTTTGATCTAAAAGTTTCAATAATATTTAGGGCGGAAATATTCGAAATACGAAGCGAGCTCAATGGATTTCTCATACTAATGATAATTATCATTAGTATAATCAGTTTAATCAGCTGTCGTTCTTCAAATTTATCAAGCGGGAAGAAGTGCTATCTACTCTACGTTTTGCTGAAAATGTCAATACCGAAAAATTAAAAACAAAATTACGTCAATCTAGGTATGCATTTGGTTGATATGTCTTTGTAGCCAGTTTTGGAAAAGAAATATCTATTTTGACCACCTTGTACCTTCTGCACTACACACGTCCGAAGTCCATGCAGTTCTAATGCCATATCTTACGCCCTTTCTTCCGTTCGTCCCATCGGTACTCGCTCTCTATTTGCCACAACGGATAATAACGTTCTTAAACGGATAGTAACGTTCTCGGCCGTGTCTCTCGACTCGACTCAACGATGACTTTATGTGTTCGTGACTCTGTTCAATTATGAAAAATGATAATTCCACGTTTCGAGAGCACGAACGGAAGCAGCAACGCGTGTATTCATGCCCATTGACCTGTGCATCAGATAATAAGCTGCGCTTTGTTCAATGCGTTCGCAGAGGTCGTTGCTTCGTCTGTTCGACGGCAAAAATCAAAACCATTTTGCACATCCAATCGCCATAGCTGCAATTTGTTGAGGCAGCGACAGAATCAGATCCGCAGCAGCAGCGAAGCACGGAGACAGACGTTTGTCCAATCGGCGAATTCACCTTAACGAATGCTCGCATCTATAGTAAAGCGACTAATGATGAGTGTGTGCACTCGTGAGCGGGCGCAGCTCTTGAGAGGAAAATGCGCCGAGCTGCTGCGAGACGCGAGTCAGCTTACAGACTCGCGTCTCTGTCTTGGACTTGAACATGTTCAACTACTATTATTCCAGAACGCTCTACGAGAGTGCACTTCGAACCGATTTGTTGCAGAAGTCTGATGACGAAAGCTACGATAATATAAACAATGTGTCGCCTTTAGGCTAAAGTTTAGCTTTGAATATGTATATTATGTTCGAATCATCGAACATACGACAACTGTTTTCTATCGAACGATACGTTAATCTAGCTTCCAATTACTTGTATTCGATTGACGTCGATTAGCTTGATCGTTTATCTTCTTTTTTTGTGCAACCCAATTTTCGCTCACATGGATGTTTCTTACGTTGTGCGTGAACATATAGCACACTTTATTTCTATACGGCAAGATACACATGAGTTCACGCGAAGAGTTTCCAACTTGCATAAATCTGTCCAATGCGAAAGTTCCATGTGTCGCATTGTTGCTTAATATTACACAGCAAGTCTGTGTTGGTGTTCGGGAATGTTGTATGAATTTGTATTTTTCGCATCAGTTCCACTTGCACGATTTTTTCGCACTAGCTACACTAGGTCCATATCACGTATACGTTGATTCTGTATGTGCATGTTTAAAAATACTATCAGGAAGCCTTGAAACGATCGCGAGTTCCTTCATCCGATGTGCAATTGAAGTCAATCCTCATAGTTTGAGTAATCATTTCCAATGATACCAATTTCGATCCGTTGATACTTCCTGGGGGTTCAACGGGTTCATTACTCTCCCTTGTCGAGCTCACAACCCGCATTCAAATATCGCTCGACACCAGAGCAGCAAAACAAACGCACCCACAAACCACCACCACACCACCACACACATGAATAATGTATCTGCACATCTGCACCAAGCTGGCGTTACATAATTTAGACGCTCGGTTTGTGGTTCAGCATTTTCTTGTCCAGTCTTTGCACGATTTGTGATTGCCTTGAAGCATTCAGGCATGTCGTTGACTCGAGAGTGTGTGTGATTGGTAGCTATGCTGTATACATGCTGGGAATAAATCTCTGCTGTCATGGTTAGTTGTTGCGACAGTCAAAATGCATGCATATTTAATGTTTTAAACATCGTTCAGTGCATGTGTATGGGAGTGTGTGTGTGAGTGTGTGTGCATGCTATTTCACTTTACTGGTAGCGGTCACGTAACACATAGAGTGTGATACCTAGTACGAAGTACAAGCATACCCTGTTTTATCTGCACTCCAGTTGTGCATACGAAGCACTACACGTATTCACTGCCAGTATATTGGGTCTAAATAATATTGTGGTTTTAGTCTTTGGTTTTGAACAATTATGAATTCCAATGGAAACGAAATAATTCAAGTATATTCCAACGTGTCATTTATTCAAACGCAACTGAAAATGTACTTTTATTATAACTGTTTCGACTGAAAAAGTCCTGTTATTTCGAGCCACTCTATCAACCAGTGCGCACGAGCATTCAGAAGCCACAGGCGTTTGAATACTGAATGCTCTGCGTGAAAGTTGTACCGGAGAGTGTAACGTATGAACGAGAGTGTTGGACTATGGAATAGTGTATGCTGCTGATAAACACAAACACGTTCTCATTCACGTTGGTGTTTCAGTGCGATAAAGTTTTCGGTTGAGCAATAATAGTGTTTTTGTATGCGTGACGCGGTGTGGCTGTTTTTGGACTCACATTCTGTGTGTTTCGTCTTGAAGAAGCGAGGCGTTTTGTGTAATAAATGGAATATAATTCTGCGCTGGCGCATGTTGAATGGGCACACACAGGAGCTGGATCATTATGCAGAACGAAATGGGTTTTTCTTCGCTATAAACGAAAAAAGGTTTGTGCTTGTGCATGTGCACCCACATATCGGGTTGATGGCCGTTGCGTACGCTGGCGACGACCACATACAATATTGAAATTCTAATGACGCGTGAAATTATAGAGCGGACAAATGTCGCACATATACATAAGTTGTTTTAATATATTTGAGTGTCAAATGTCGTCGAAAGGCTGAAAAGTTCAACATCTTGATGAATTGAACATGAAAAGTACATTGCGAAAAATCGGCAAACGTTTGCGGTTCATTTTGGTGCGCCATGAAGGTTTTCATTTTCTATACGTTCTCACTAGGTTGAAGTTGGGAATATTTCCCATTCCAGAACAAGCAACTGCATGTTCTACAGTGCACTGACAATGTTCACTGTCCCGCAACTAACCCAATATGTTTATTGTGAATTCCGGGTAGAAATATTCAGGTTTCCCAAACGAACCGCAGCCATTCAGGTAGGTAGAGTAAGTTGGCTGGCTCGTTTGAATATCATTTTGGACTGCGAGTACGAGGAGGACGATATGTGTACTATATTCCTGTGTACGGGGTTCGGTCTGTGTCCGATATTCACCGGTGCGTGCAAACTGTCGCATTTCATTCGCATGTGCAAACACAAACTAACATGGAATGATACTCAGCGAGAGCGCAAATTCACATTTTTTTTCTCATTGCACTTGAATGAGAAATTGTGAACGTTAGGTTGAATATTGTCCCGTCCCGATGTCCCGATTTAACTATCTCGAATAGTATTGTAATTAACTCCAGCTTGACACTCTTTATTATATTCAAATTATATAGCGTACACGCTCTCTGCACATTCAGCAGCACTTAAGATCGTCAACCCGAGATTGCTTGTACATTTATGCTACAGCAACTTTGAACACATTTGATTATTATTATAAGCGCCCATTGTCTTCAGCAGGTGATGCTCTCGCTGTTGGGGTGCATGGAACAAAAGGAAACAACACCTGGCGGAGATGTTGCGACCCCTTGGGCTCTTGCTGTTACACAGCACTTTCCCTAAATGACAATACGCGTTAACCCACACACACACACTAACACAACATGAGTGCTAATCGTGCGCATCACGCATGATCCGCACACGCCCAGACTGGAGGGTAGTAGAAGATCTAATCCACTGGGCCTGGCAAGCCGTCTGCTCGCCGTATGTCGTAAACTTTGGCAATTTACGCCAAATGCGCTGTGTTCGCTCGTTGTGTTCGTAGCGTGACGAAAACAATACAATCATCCGCGCAACATTGTCGCGAGCCAGGCATTGCCGGAACGGCTACGCAAGCGCCTACGATGGGCGTATGCCATATAGAGTAGATGCTGTTCAAGTTTCGGACACTTTTCGTAGTAAAAACTGTTCATCAACCGATTTACTGGAATTAAATTCATTCTACTTAATTTAATGTCTAGTTATTGAGGGCCTAAAAAGTACGTTTTGAAATAGTGGCTAAAACCAGTGAAAAAGGGCCTAAAACAAGTGAAAAGGATTAAAAAAACGTGATTTCTCGATGATATTCCGTGAACATATTTGAAGACGTCGTTAAAATAGTTCTCCTTGCAATTATCGCCCTAAGCACATTATTCGCTTGGACAATGCTGTTCCGCATTACAAGTTTTGACTATTTTTTAAAAAAGTACCGAACATATTTTGAGATTCTATGTATCGAACTTATTTGCGATTATTTTTAAAACAAAAAATCACCAGTAAGTATGCATACAGATTGCAATTTGTTGAAAACTAGCAGATTTTGTAAAGTGCCTTAAAAGGGAAAAAAAGGATCTAAAAATAGTGAAAATAAGGGAAAAAGGCGGAAAAGGGTTCAAAAAAAGGAAAATAGAAGTAAAGAACATAACGTCCAAAAAAAGGAATCAAAATAAGGTTCATTTCAATCGCACGGAAACTTGACGCATAATCGTGGTTATAAATGTTCTGTAGAATGAGCACGAAAAAACATATTTTCCTATAACTTACAGGCCTTGGTTATTGGATATCGATTAAAGTATAAAGTATAACGATTAGGCCCAATGGCTAACAAGAAATTCGAAGTGAATGAACTCCACATTTTTGGAAAATACAATAACAGTTCAGATATAAAACGTCTGGACTTTATGAGACATTTCCAGCGAATTTTCGAATAAATCGACCAGTTAATTTGACAAAAATACATGGTGTGCCATATTTGAAGGAGCTATGAGAACATTAAATAACTTGTGAACCAATCAACAGATTTTTATAAACAAAAATATTATTTTAATTTCGATCTGTGCAATTTGTTTGAATATATTTTCGAGAATATTACCTATAAATTGGCCGTCGAAAAATAGGCTGAATTTGCTGCATTTTCCATAACTTTTTCAGTATCTCGGGCGTTAGAGCGATAATTTCTTACTTGCGTACAATTTGAATTTCAACGAATCTTACCACAACGAGTATAGAGGGGTCTACGCGGCGTAATGACAATACGAACTTCTAGGGTTATAAGAAACGTTCGCTCTCCGTACTTGAACCAGTTATGTTATTTTTAACACATTTCTTCTCAATAAATGTCATGTTGATGATCTCCCAATATGCCCACACAATTTTACCCAAACGTTGAAATTGGAGATATTCCAAAAACTGAAAACTGTAGAGGTTCGATTCGGCTCTCCTAACTAGTTGTTCTCACGACAAATCGACAAACCGCCGGTATCGGGATATAATAATGAACATCTCCAAAGCAACCGGAAATAGGTTCATATATCGTATTGATAAGACAATCTTGTTTGGCGGACTTTCGCGATCCAATAATATTCGTCAGGTTTTCAATTTTATTTGTGTGCAGTCCTTGTGTTGATTCCTTGAGCTTTTTATTTCAAATAACCAAACGAGAAACCATCCACTTTACTGGTAGACATACAATACAATATGCACAAGCATGACACCAACGTAAAACGACAGGCACGCCTCGCATGTCTTAAGCGCATAAACCAGGGTTCACAGGGTTCACAGTTCACAGCCTTGACACGAACTTAACCCGCAACGAATATACGAAACCAACAACTGAATAATAGGATATTCCATACACTTGGATAATATGGGTAATATTATGTGACAGATATCAATTCATATACACGCGAGCCAGACGGCAAACCGCACCACCGCCACAGAAGAATTCTGCACAGAAGGCACACCATAATTATGCGGCACACAGCTCCGCAAAGCCACCTACATTCTAACGCGTGCGCGAATCCAGATGTCGGCGCGGTGACAAATCGCCGAGCATAAATAAGTCAGATTGGGGGCTTCGACATAAAAAGGGTTAGTGCAATCGTCGGAACAAAACTATATGATTCTGGATAACTGAACTTTCGAGCTAATCGCCAAATAAATACAAGATCTAAAGAGGGCAAACTGAACCACCCACATTATTGTTGACCTCTTTTTGACGTATTAATCATACGAGTAGAGCGCAACTGTGCACACCCAAACGCTCAAGCGCTACACTCGCTATGACATAAAGATGTGCGCTCGCACGAACGAATGTAGAAAAACATTAAACCCAGCTTCGGGCACATAAGACGTAGTCAAATGGGGTTTTCCAGCCAGTCTGCTCTCAAGCACATACTAGAACATACTTCACGGACGTGTTGATGCTACACGCCAGCAATTTATGATTTCATTTGGAACACGATGTTCTCCTTTGCGCTCCGTCATCATTGTCGTTGGCCACGCGCCTAATTCGACCGTGTGCTCGCGTTTGCACGCCTCAGTTGCACATACACAGATGCTATCAACAGTGTGCGCCCGATTTGTGCATTGTGCGTTATAGTTCTTATGTTGTGCTATAACATGCAATATTTGAATACGATTTGCGTAATTCTTGATTTCTGAATAAATTTGAAATTGTAAAACACATTTGGTCGACTTCTTGGGTTATATTTAACTGTACATTTTATTACCGCATCAGCCTTCAAATAAAATGGGAATCATCTGGAAAAGAGTATGAACTTGCACATGTCACGTTCTTGGAAACATCATATTAATTGTACTGGGTGCTTTCATGGAGCAATGAAAACATAAAAAACGTCGACTTTTTCCAGCCGATTGAAATAGAAATACAGTGTTCATTAAAATCTGTAAATTGGTTCAAAAGTTAGGAATAGAAAGAAAAGCATTCTCGAGTAAGCATTTGAGCACACGATTTGTGTTAATAAAGCCTGAATTACCAAGGCCAGCAATGATGTTTATGCAATGATTTAATGCACCGTATTTGTGACGAATTTGGAGTGGTATATCGTATAATTGAAATAACTCAATTGACACACGGTTAACTCGTTATGCTCCAGTTACCTGAACCGCATCATTCCACAAACGCACACGTAATCATGCACATGCACACTTACACACTCGAACATCCACTCTCTCTCTCACCACCTTGCGTGTGATGTTGTCAAGGTCGTGAATTCGCATGTAATCGCCGGTGAAAACACGAAAAGACTCCAAAGCTTTACTCCGCTCTCTGTTTATATTCCTCAGGCCGCCACCAGAGAGCAAGCAACTCTTTGGGCGCGAGCGCGAGAAGGGATATTTTACTTCAATCGATAATCCCGCCAGCCAGCAAGCCAAACGAACAGCAGCAACCGGGACGGGACGACGGCTTGGCCGCACGCTCTCGAAAGCCTCAGTTCGTTTCGGCAACTTGCACGGTACGGTATTCGCACGATTCGCACGATTAGCGGTGGTACGTTTCGTTCGTACCCTCCGGACGGGCTGGCGTGGAACACGCACGCCCACACTGACATGGACACATATACAAATGCACAAGCGGAGCATAGATGCGCATATTTTATTTGGCAAGGACGCGCGCGTGTTTTTCTGGTGCCAGCGAGTTGTTGTGCGTTTGGTGGCGGTGTTGTCGATGTTGAGGCAGGCAGTGACATCAGCAGCAGTGGAGAAGTGCGTGCACTATCCCGCCAGTGTGTCGTGCGGCAGCAGCTGCTGTGTGTGACGTCGCGTATGAGCCAAACACACTTTAAGCACATGAATGAACACAAACACACACAATGCACCAAATGTCAACGTTGACATCGCTGTGACGTCGGATAGACCGCGTCCTACGGAGTACGATACAGCACGATACAATGGACGACATCGCTGGAAAGTGTCGGTGTCGTTCGGTGTGTGTGTGTGTGTGTATGTGTGTGTTAGAGTGTAAGTTGCGCATTAACATATTGAACACCACACGCCGTCGTCGTATTAATGTGTTCTGGTGCATAATATCGGAAAATAACCCCATCGCATTCTTTAGCACATCGGATTAATCACTGATGAAACTTCTGCGCTACGCTTCTATCAGCAACCAAGAAGTTATTGGATTTTGGGAAATTGCATTCGATGCATGTGGGTGTTCGGGTTGGGGATTATGTGTAAGTGGGTGGAAAGTTGACAATATTGCACGCATTGTTCGATGGAACTTGTCGAACATGACGTCATGTGAAACACCAGTTGAAGTAACAAGAATAAAGAATAATTTAAGTGATTGTAGAAATTGTTTTGGAATCAATATTTCGCTACGGTTATTGAAGTTGGCAATATATTCGCACGAGTAGTGGTGGTTACTCTAATGTTGGATTTTATCAATGCCATTTTTATACATCTTTTTTTGTAAGGTCGTAATCAGCGTATTGTTGTTTCGTCTGGACGTGTATCAGTTGCGCGCGTAGTCCCGTCTCGGTTTTCCTCGTCCATACAATCTATATGTTCGTGAAAGCGTGCAACATAGATCTACAAGTCGCCATCTTTCGGTCAATCGAATCGCTTATCGTTCTGCTATCGATAACGACCGATTTCGATCGCTTTGCTATCGTTCTGCTGTTGTTGCTGCTTTGTTGTACTCATCTCGTTGCTCGTCGCATTCTTCTCGCTGCTCGTTTCGTCGCTCGATCGTTCCTCGTTTGATTCTACCCGCAACCGTCATACTCCGTCCATAAAATGAATCCGTGCACCGTTTGCGCCGAGTCTGTTACGATCACGACATCGATCGCAGATTTCGTGCGCTGCTCTGGTGCGTGTAAACAACTTACGCACCAGAAATGCTCG
>JANTBZ010043229.1:0-12010 GCA_024741255.1 Exechia fusca
ATCCGTTCGGCCATTATGAGTGTTCGGATTCGGGGGAGCGAGTGTGCGTGGCCGGATGGGCGGGCGATTATTGTACATCACGTAAGTAGGATATGATGATGAATTGATGAATCATAGCAGTGGAAAATGATGTCAAGGCTAATGTTGCTAATTTGGAGTCCTAATTTCAATTGATTTGATCATAATCGGAAGAATCTATCGTTCTTATCAGTTGCACGAAGTTTCAGGTAGATGGCAATCAATTTCACATTTCCATTGCTCAAAGTTCCAGCCTTCTATGTTTTTGTAATGTGCTCCATACTTTTGTTGCAGAGTAACGTTGAAACTGTAGACTCTAGTCAAAACAATATCAACATACATTATTGGATGTTTAGTTAGCTTTCATTTGACGTGTGGCAGATTGGGCTACACAAATTTAAACGTAAGATATCGACAAATGTCTGAAGACATGTCGAAAAACAACATTCACCAATAGTCAAATCAAATTTCATCAGTAAGTTCATTGTTCATTGCTCCAAAATGATTGCATGACGAAACCTTCGATAAATCTTCGATACTTCAAAACGAATGATAGTATTATAGCATAGCAATTGATCAAATTACAATTAAACCCAGCTTATCCAGAGTTCCATAATTTAAGCAAGTTAGTTGCACGAAGTTTCAGGTTGATGGCAATCAATATGTTGTGCAAGATAAACCGTCGTTCAAGATAAATCTGTATCTGCAATGTTCTCGTTAATATGTTGTAAATATATTGCTGCACATAAGAACAGCATGATAAGTTTAACGATACTCAAGTACAACTATTCAACAGTCAAGTCAAGTTTCATAAGTAAGTTTATTGCTCATTGATCCATAATGTTTGCATGACTGAACCGCCATTCACTAAAACCTGGATCTTCTAAACGAATGATAGTAGCATAGAAATTGATCAAATTGCAATGCCATCCAGTCCATTCAGAGTTCCTCAATTCGATCCAATTAGGACCCAAATTTCAACATATGTATTTATATGTCTTGCTAGCCCAACTGTCCTAGCTAGGAACAGCACGGAAATGTGTGCCCGATTTTTTTGCCGATTTCCAAAAACCGCACCGCTCCTGTGAGCGTGTGTCACATCACATTGATTTACTACGCGCATACACTTGGCTAACGTGCTGCTGTTTTTTTCTTTTCATGTTTGCGATTCACAGCGCGCTGTGCACCTGGATGCGATGCGCAGCATGGACATTGCACCAAACCCTACGAATGCGTGTAAGTATACTACTCATATTCTACCACACACACTAGCATACGCGAACACGAACACGAAACTCACACTCCAAAAACCCGTATCCTCGCGCGCGCTGGCGTTTCCGGTCGGAAATCGGAACAACAAGTTTGTCGCTCGCTCACCGACGAAAAAACACACGCACCACTCGCTCTCATAAACCGCAGCCATCTGCTTCGTGTTGTTTTCGTGCGCGTGAATGTTATGTTGTGCTGTGCACTGTGCGCGTTCGAATGTAGTATGCTGTTCCTCGACAGCAGCAGCAGCCGAAAAGCGCAATGTGCACACATGTGCGTGTGTGCATGTTGTGATTGATTTATTCAACTAATCCCAAATCCGGCTCAATCACCTGGCTCTCTGGCTCTCCGATTCGCATCCGACCGTTTCGAGCACACATGTGAATCTCAAACACCCTTCGCGAAACAACTGCTGTTAGTTCACATGGGTTGTGCTTCTCAAACAGATAGCAAGGTGGAGATGTGACAGAGAGCATAGTGCATTGGCTGTATTGTTAGTAAGACTCCGGAAACGTCGAATAGAGGGAGGCCCAGCCCGTTTCGCATTTCATTTCGCACCGATTGCGGGCTGTCGAATTCACCGGATGCAAATCCGATATATTTCTGCACTTGCTGGGTGTGTTTGTGGAAAGATTCGATGCCAACATAAACTAAAGATTGGACTCATTCATTCATTCTTAAACAATCTTCATTGTCTAGCAGCTTGTCTAGTAAGTTTCTCTCTTTTCTTGCACCAGAAGAATGAGAACTGCAATGCAATAATTTGCGTTTTATGCTCACAACAGGCTGAGTAATCGGTGTTATTTACTCTGCACATTGATGACAAGTTATTTGTGTGCATAGTGCATAGTAATCTGTCTATTGCTCTATGGACTGTTCTTTCTTTTTTCCTTTCGTGGAAACACAGAAAACAATATCCAAAGGAAGCTGAATTGGTGCACGTAAACATGAATTAAACAGTTTGATTAGAATAGAACAAAAACAAACCAACCACTAGCACACCTCACGTATTTTTTTATATACGGCTCCGAATCGTATTAAAAATATTTTCCGCTTGACGAAAACGCAACTTATCATATCAGTCAGTTCAAAATGAATTACACCACAATCGGGGTATGCTTGTGGAAAGATTCGATGCCAAAAATACACTAAACTGTAGACTCTTTAAGAGCAGTCCTTCAGCAGCAATTATCAGAATACAGCTCGTTTGTACACCTTCTAGCTGGCAGAATATGGCCAAGGGTGGGACAATCGAGGAGTTTCTTTTCATTTTAAACAATCTTCATTATTTGGCAGCTTGTCAAAGATTTGTCAGTTTTTTGTTGCACCAGAGGTGTGAGAACTGCAATACAGACATTTGCGTTTATGTTCACAACGGGTCGAGTAATCTGCACTTGGATGACAAGTTATTTTTGTGCATATCATTCAGTCTATTACTCATTGCACTGTTAGTGCATAACAACTGCTGTTAGTTCACATGGAAGATGGGAGCTATGTTTCACATACGATCATGCATAAAGCAAGGTTTAGATTTGACGGAGCATAGAGTGCATTGCTGTATTGTTAGTAGGAGTCCGGAATCGTTGAATAGAAGTAGCCCAGCCCGTTTCTCATTTTATTTCGCACCAATTGCGGGATGTCGAATCCACCATATGCAAATCCGATATTTGTCTGCATTCGCGGAGTATGTTTGTGGATAGATTCGATTCGATTGATAACTTTAAGGTGTCGTATTCGGTGACTCGAATCACAATTTGTAATACCAAAACCTGACTACATTACCGACTCTACTCTACTTCGAATCTGTCTATTACTCATTGCAATGTTCTTTGGTTCTGATGACTCGTTTGGAACATTCGCTTCTCAATAGACTATTCTTATTATTTTCTTGGATATTCTTATTCCAATTCTGCAACGGCGTTTAATGTACCTTTTATTAATCTCTCTCAATTCCACCCCCTCCCCACAGATGCCAACCCGGCTGGAAGGGCGCCGACTGCAACGAGTGCGAAACCTATCCCGGCTGCGTGCACGGCACCTGCACCATTCCCTGGACCTGTCGCTGCGTCGAGGGCTGGGGCGGCCTGTTCTGCAACCAGGATCTCAACTACTGCACCAATCACCGCCCGTGCAAGAACGGCGGCACCTGTCTGAACACCGGCGAGGGCTCGTACACCTGCGTCTGTGCGCCCGGCTTCTCCGGAACCGATTGCGATGCGCCCATTTCGGACTGCAGCGACACGCCCTGCATGAACGGGGGAACCTGCAGCCGGATCGGCGGTGGAGGAACCAGTGAGGCCGGAAACGCAACATCCGAACAGCAGCAGTACCGCTGCGACTGCCACCAGGGCTGGTCCGGACGCTACTGCGAATCCAAACAGGTGCGCTGCTCCGAACAGCCCTGCCAGCATGGCGGCACCTGCCGCGACACCACCACCGGCTTCCAGTGCCAATGCCCCAGCGGCTACGCTGGCAAGACGTGCGACACATCGGCCAGCCAGCAGCAGCAGTCGCTGGCCTCAGCTTCCGCCTCCGCCTCCTCTTCGTCGGGCGTCTCATCGGGCGCCTGCTCGCCGAACCGCTGCGAAAACGGCGGCCGATGCTCCGCCCTCACCGGTTCCGACCGCAATGCCCAGCAGCCCTACCGGTGCCACTGCCCCGCCGGATTCGCCGGAACCCGATGCGAGCAGAACGTCGACGATTGCGGAGCGGCGCGCTGCCGCAATGGCGGCACCTGCGTGGACATGGTCAACCAGTACCGGTGCCACTGCGTGCCCGGCTGGCTGGGCGCCAATTGCGAGGAGCGCGTCGACATGTGCCTGACCAAGCCGTGCGCCAATGGCGGCACCTGCCAGAACCTGAACAATGACTATCGGTGTTCGTGTCGGGCGGGCTTCACGGGTCGCGATTGCAGTGTGGACATTGATGAGTGCGCCTCGGCGCCGTGTCAGAATGGCGGAACGTGCGTGAATCGGGTGAACAGTTTCAGTTGTGTGTGCCAGACGGGCTGGAGGGGAGCGGAGTGCGGGGAGGAGGTGGTGGCGACGGCGGCGATTTTCACCGAGAGTGTGGCCTCGCAGCGGGAACATCATGAGGCGCAGAGCAGCGTGGGCGTGGCCATGGCTGGGGGGCCGGATCAGGTGACGCAGCAGGCCGGTTTGAGTGGAGGTCAGGTGGTGCTGATCGCTCTGCTGTCGGTGATGATGCCGGTTGTGGTGCTGAGCGCTGCTTGTATTGTGATCTGCATGAAGAAGCAGCGGAAGCGCGCCCAGCAGAAGGAGGACGCCGAGGCGAGGAAGCAGAACGAGCTGAACGCGACGCAGAATATGCATCAGGCTGGCATGTCGATGCTGGCGGCGGCGGCGGCGCAGCAGAAGCAGCATCAGCAGCAGATGTTGCAGCAGCAGCAGCAACAGCAGCAACAGCAGCAGCAGATGGCGGATGGGTATCAGGATCAGGCGGCAACTGCGAATGGCGGCCAGGCGCCGACGATCATCAAGAACACGTGGGACAAGCATGGCAATGGGAATGGCGGTGGCGGATGTGGCAGCACCAATCTGAGCGGATCGAGCAGTGTCGATGAGTGCCTGATGAACACGAGCAGCAGCATGTACAATGGCGGCGGCAGCGGTCTGCAGGCGTACACCGATAATGTGGTGAATGCGGTGGCCAGCGGCGAATGTGGAGCGTATGTCGTCCAGCCGATGGCCGCCATTCAGCAGCAGCTCCAGCAGCCGATGTGCGGATCAATGGCAGCAGTGCAGCAGCAGTCTCTTCAGATGCCCGCCGGCGGATGTGCAGGCGCCATGGCGTCCGCGTCGTCGGCGGCGATGGGTCCGCTGCAGCGGGCACGATCGCAGAAGCAGCTGAACACCGATCCGTCGGTGATGCATCGGGCATCGCAGCACATTCAGCCGAAGGAGTATCAGGATCATCAGCGGATGGGCCAGGATATGTGCGGTAGTTCAGCAGGTGCGGCCGCGACATCTGCAGCATCATCATCCCACATGTCATCGGAGCAGCAATCGTTATGCAGTCAGCAGCAGCAGCAGCGATGGTCTCCGATTACGGCGCAAAAAATGCAACAGCGTTGAGTTGAGTGTTAGCAGCACGTGTCGTCTGGATTTTTTTAGGAGGCACAGATGCGCAGCAGGAGCAGTGTACATAGACAGGAAAAAAAGGAGCAGTTTTTAAATACTTAAACACACACACCACATACACACCCGGACAATATGCCAGAGACCAGAGAGAGACTCCCCCGGAGAGATGAAAGCATTAGGAACAAACAAACCCAAACTAACTAACCGAACCTGAGAATCCGAGAACCGTGCTGAATTGACGACGACCGTGACCGTGTGATGATGACCGTGATGTGCGCTGTGCTAACGTGTATAAATGATAGTTACGCTCCAAAGACAAAACACTAACGAACTGACGACGAAGGAGAGGATGATGAGATGAACGGTCAGCGGGTCCGTCAAGCAAAATTAAGGCCTACTTCTACTCGATTTTTACTTCAATCTATACATTACGAATTTGATTTTTCCACTGTTTTTTTAGTGCACCTTTTTAACCGTTTGTCGTTGACTTGAGATCTTCACTTACACACCGAACAACTCTTCATGCATGCATACGATTTTGAATTTCGCGGCAACTTTTATGCGATTGCATTAGATTCGAAATCTCCCAACCATTGAAAGACGATTATTTATTATTAATTCTAAATGAAAACGGCAGTTTGCCGATTCGAAACGGCATCGACGATGATGAGACGACCATGCGTGAAAATCGCATGGTACCAATCACTCAAGCAGAACAAACACACACATCTACACACACATATATAGGAGAGAGCAAATTGGATGAGCACGCAAACACAACACAGATCCCGGTTGTGTTTGATGTGGTTCATTGGCCAGGGAGAGTTGTACATAGATATGTAAATTGATTTATAAACATAAGCGACATAGGAATCAACTTTACAAGCACACACACACCGACATCATGAACAAACGGACATTTATTACATCTAAACACACACACACGATAAAATGTATGCATTCAAATAATAATATCTGGCTTACCCTATTACACGATAATT
The DNA here is from genome assembly GCA_024741255.1 of Exechia fusca. Taxonomy (NCBI): domain Eukaryota; kingdom Metazoa; phylum Arthropoda; class Insecta; order Diptera; family Mycetophilidae; genus Exechia; species Exechia fusca. Next base: position 6,389 of record JANTBZ010043229.1, read on the forward strand.
TTTTAAAAATAATAATATATGCGGTGTTAGCGGTTAGTTCGGCCAGTTATTGCAACAAAGCGCTGTGACTGTGTATTTAATTCATGAGATACATATGCATACAATATTTCCTATATATTATGTCTAATCGTAATCACACTATACACACAGAGATGGACAAAACACGAATACACAATACACACACCCATTTGAACACCCATTTGAACACTCGGACACCTAACTTAAGAACTACAGACACACACACAAGAGCGAAACATTTTGGCAACATTTGCGACATGGTTTATATGCTCGAATGCATTACTTTAGATGCACATAGCTAAGGTTTTGACAGCATAGTCATAGACTAGAGATGTAATTATTTTTATGATTTTATTGCATACACACACATACACATCCAGAAAATCCAAGTCAATACCATGTTATCGACAGGCATTCATAGAATTTTATGTACTGTACGTATACTATGAGTTTTAAAAATTATCATTATGTAGACTGAACAGCAAATCTCGATCCGTATGCAAACACAATAAAGATGAATATATCAAATTATATTCCAACACCAAACTGGATTATAATGTGCACATATCACACACATAACAGTCAGCATACATTTCACAACAAATCAACAAGGCAGCATGAACAGGCCAACAATTTACACGTACTTTGTATTATAAAGAAAATAATTATTGGCAATTACTATATTGGATAATAAATATATCATATTACCCGAATCGAAATCGTTGCTTTTTTTTGACATGACACAGTGAACATTTGTTTTTGAGAGCAACATACGATCGGTTATGGTCGAATTAAAACGTTAGTATATGATGTTGTCTTGTTTTTAACAAGTTCATGCAAATACATTCTAAACAATTTAGATAACGATTGGCCCACGATTTATTGATACACACTGTCTTAATCGAAACTATTATACAAATTGCATTTGAAAGGTATATCGTAAGTATTTCGAATGCATTTGTATGCATTCACCTGAACAAACTTTGTATGGATTCGAATTGATCGCATCTAATATATTTCGCAGTAGGATTGCGTCTTGGCTAACCTCGAATTGAGCAAAGTGGTTTTAGTACCAATTAGCCGCGATTAGTACAAGTAAAATTAAACATAACTTTTGTATGGATTACGTGAACGATATATCTTGCATCACAGACTCACAACACGACATTCTCCTCTACCAAGCCCTTAGCTAAAGTTTGCGAAAGCTTTCAGCAGCAAGTTTTTATCCACCAGCTCCTACTCATCGGCTCATTGCGCACATTGAACCGGCATGGTCACAGTTGTCGTTAGTCGTTAGTCTGATCAGTTTGGTTTGAACTCTACACGCGACAAGAAGTGCGCGATACGTGTTCGCAGATAAAGCGTAGTGCATTCGAATTGTAGCTTGTGTCGCCAATTGGCCACCGGATTAATCGCGAACAGTACAATCTACACCCATTTTATCACAACGTTTCGGCAAGCATCTACAACCTGCGTTTTCGGTCGACATGAGCTGCACTTTCACGCGATTCAGTGCGAGAGCGATATAGTTACACGTTTGAAGTAAATAGCATTTTTCATTAGGTATAGCAGAAACTGAATCAATTAATTCCGACACGAAATAAGTGAGCGATGTACAGCGTGCGTCACAACTGGTGTTACATCGCAGAAAAAACATAAACCTCCTGATAGATACGTTCCCGAAAATGCAGTGTTATAAAAACCGTATTCTGCCCATAAACAAATGGAGATACGTTCCGCTAGTGTCACATCACTCTTCCAGTGATGTTAAGCGCTTATCTCGTTCCAGTAAAATCTGCCTGTTAAATAACCTGTAATATCCTTCGTATTTCAAAAACAGGAGCCCATCACTCCTTAATGGGGTATAATGGATGTAGATGATGATGATGAATTCATTATGATCAATTTGAAGCGTTATCGTGTTCTAAATATTTTGAGTTTTGTTATACAAGGTTTCGGAAGACTATTCAAGATCGTGTTAAAAAAACAGTGTTCTAACAGTGTTATAGGATGTTCAGTTGTATTTTTTTTTTTTTTTTTTTTTTTTTTATGTTTTCTGTTTTTTTTTTAAAATTCACCACAAAATACAAAATGTGTTTTCGCTGCAAATAAACACAATCTTTTAATTAGGCTACCTTTAGTTTGTAAAAAAAACGAGTTCCCATCGCAGTGCAACTCGAGCAGTTTGTAGTGATCCATGAAATGCTGAGCTTCTGTCCGACATTGAAGAAAACGCTTCTATGCTTCAAGCATTGTAACACGTGGGTCATTATGTCTCCGGTCTGACACATATGGAACCATATTTTTTATTAAGACAACATTTATTGTTGATCATAGTTATCTTTGAGCCAACTATAAAAATCCTATACCCGTCATTAGTTTGGAAGTAATAGCCTTTATTAATTAACACGCGGATCGACTTATCCCCATATATAGAGAAGAGGGCATTTCATGAATAGATAGAGTACTGATTTCTGATGGGAAGAAGTGCCAACCAAAACATGTATTAAGAAATCGTTCTTCGGGTTCTGCCCGAAGGAAATTTGTCTTTTCAAAAATATATATCTGTACCGACCTTCTGGGCACCGATGACGATTTGCGCAATATACTTTAAAATGTGACAGTTATCGACCAAAACATGACAAAATCAACTAAATATTTTTTAAAATAAAAAACCCGGTAGTCCAACATGGCTGGGACTCTAAACATATCTGATTTTTTTTAACGTAGCGTCCTTATGTTTTTGGGCATATAAAGAACTATTTGCGCAATGGCTGCCGCTAAAACGCACAGTTGAACAAGATAAAAATATATTGATTCTTCGGAGCAGTGCTTAGGGCCGATCGAGCACGATTAGGCTAAATTTTGAGATACATTTGTGACAATATAGTCTCCATTTGTCTATTACTGAAATTCTGAGTTAAATCGAAAGTTATCTCAGTGATGAGCGACGAATCCCATCAATAGCATTCCAAATACACCAGTAGAATTATTTCTGTATTTCGGGACTCAAGAGGATTAATCCTCATTGACTTCGTGAAACTATAAATAGAATGAACATAGACGAAACTAGTTTATATTTAAAGCCTATCAAGGCCGAAATGGCCTAAACACATGAGAAGAAAATATGTTCTTCTACCACGTCTAATATTAATTAACAAATTTAGTAAAAGTGCTCCAGACAAAAACATTCCATTCGAATAAGGAAATCGAAATAAAAAAACGGCATTTTGCAAGGGTTAGCGGCGAATACATTTCGAGAGGGATCGAGATGTTGCAGGATCGTCAATCTAAGGCTATCAGGCTGAAATTAAACTATGTAGAAGAATGTGAAAAGTTTTCATCAAAAATGTTGTTCCTTCTGTTATGTAAAATTTTCGATTATATTTGTGAAATACTGCATAATAAAACTATGTAACACCAGTAGTGACACAGGGTGTAGTCTATTGTTTTTCAATAGTTAATAGGTAAACAGTGTAGTTTGATAACGTATAGAATACCACAACAAAATACCAACACATCAGCTGCGATTCAAAGCTAAACAAAACCAACTGCATAATAGTGAATATTCCTAGCGTTAACTAGAGTGTGCAATTCGTCGTTGTGATTTATTCCACAGAATGTATTGAGAATAGTCGCATCAGTACGTAGCTCGGCAGAGCTATCCCCATCATTATGACGCCGAATCTCGAGAAACATCGACCTGAAGTCGGTACAGCTGCTGTGCCAGGATCGACGAGCGATGCGATCAAATACAGTCGCTTTCGGACGTTATTGCCGCAGGTTCGTATTCATGGACCGAACTGAATTGAATTCCATTCAAATCGAGCGCATACCCATCTCTACGACGACCCCAGATCCTCGCCAGCACCGGCAAGAACCTGCTGCTCATCGAGCTCGGCCTGGCCGTCGCCTTTCCTACGATCCTCATTCCGGCCTTGCGCGGCCTGCAGCCCGATCGCAATCCCAACGAGACGCTGCACTTCAGCGTGTCGCAGGCCTCGTGGTTCGGCAGCATGGCGTACATTCTGAAGCCGTGTGGCAGCGCCCTTTCGGGCTGGGTGACGGAGCGCATCGGCCGGAAACGGGCCATGCTGCTGGTCAATGTGCCGCACATTGTGGGCTGGCCGCTGATGTACTTTGCGCAGAGCGTGGAGGAGGTGTTTGCGGCGGCGGTGCTGCTGGGGCTGGGGGTGGGGTTCATGGAGGCGCCGGTGGTGACGTATGTGGGAGAGATTTGGTGAGTTTTTGTTGAATATACAGGGAGTGTTTCAAAAATCAATTTAACGATCGAATGACGGCCTGATTGTAAGATTGCAACGAAACAAAAGATATGTTCACACATTAATTAAACGATCACCATGAACTCTTTGACATCAATTTTTATCATGTCGGCAGCATATTCACGAAGTGTTAGGTCTACAGTCTGTTAGAGTTTTTTTTTACATCTAGCTAAATGGCATCGTAACATGCAATTAGAATTCACGAGAATCGTATAAGCGTGTTTACGATCGAGTTGTCATTTATAATTTTGCTATGATCAATCAGTTTCGCCTATAAAATCTAGCTGCATATGGTTATTTTTTTCATAGTAAGCGCGAAGAGCTCCCGCGGTCGTAATTTGCATCAAATTTCAAAACGTAGAAATGCAATTAAAAGACAATTTTATAGGCTATGGTATGCTAAAAATAAAACAAAAAACTCGATTCACGTTTTAAAAGGTCTATTTTAGCTACAACTATATGCAAATTTATGTCGGAAAAACGCATAAGCCTAATGTATGTTTCTTCAATCGAATAAAATCTAAAGAAACGAAGGAATAATAACATGGCCTCTATAATCTGGTTCCGCGCACCATTTTGATGTGACAATTCTACACACTAAAAATCGTACTAACACTACAGATGGATGTCAAAATAAGGCTTAACCCGGATGAAATTGTTTATCGAAAAATTCCGCTTCGTAGTCAATCATTCGATATTTGTATAATTGTTTGTAGGACATTCCCAAAGCATTTATTGGAGATGAATTTTCGTAAGGAAAACACCAAAATCACACATAGGGCTATAACTTTTGTAAAAGAGGTCATAGACGATCAGAGTCTATATTCATAGAAAGATTTTGATAAAAGACACATTAATATTTAAAAAAAACATCAGAATATCTTTGTTTCTGGAGGAAATAAGTCGCACTCTATATTACAGGAAAGACTTAAAATCAGATATGTCTAAACGTGTAGAATAAAAGCTCTTCAATCGGACAAAAGTTAAAAAAAAAATTACAACAAATATAGAAGGAATAATCAGATTTTGATGCAATTCGGAATATAAGCTAATATTATCGATTTACGCTTATGCTCTAAAGCACGATTTTGTCTCTTCTATTATTATTATTCAATAGTGATATCTGATTGTGTGAAAGTTGTATTATCGTTTAATTTTTGTTTACACGCCATAACATCGCTTAATATTTTTCATCGAGGTACTTCAGTTTTATACGCATGCCCCTTCAATAGGACACTTTGATCACTTAACTCTCATCCGCCGTTGGGGTCTAAAACGACCCTATTTCTCGATTTTTCCTACTTTGAATGACTACAGAACG
>JANTBZ010043240.1:0-12009 GCA_024741255.1 Exechia fusca
GCATTCTCGACATACTAATCTCGTTTATCTCCTAGCACTCTGCCACATACCACCTCCCAACATATATACTACATGGTTCATTACGTTTCGGGAAAAATGATGAAAACACAAACTTTTTAATGAGAACTTTTTTGTATCCTCTACATAGTCTCATTCGAGGCACATAGCCAAAATCCAGCGATCAACTTCGGAACGTTTTTGTCGCTAACCCTGCTTTATTTTCGCGATTTATACTGCCTCATTCTTGCCCTGGAGACACAATTTCGAATTTGAAAATTAATAATAGTCACTGAATAAAACCTAGATGGGACCACCGAATAGCCCAATTCAAAGATTATGAAGATTATGTCGATTTTTTTCATGTTATTCCGGCACCCTCGTTCGCACGATATCTTCTGGGTATGAGCAATGTTCAGCTTCCTAACTTGTCTGTTTCCGATATTTTTGATGCATCGTCTTCGGTGTCCAAATGGCAGGTACGGAGTTTTGTTTTCGGCTTGTGAAGAACCTGGCCCGTACTTTCCCCATCAGGCCATCAGGAAACAGTGCTACATAAAGAAACGAAATTTCCACTTCTCCATTTGTTCGTATATGATGAACCGCGTGTTACAACAAACTGCATAACTTTCAAACTACTTGATGAAATGTCATGAACATTATAAAATCCTCATCTAACAATGTTATCGATTTGAGAGTGGTGGCACCAGAACACCGTATTTCCCGGGACTTGATGAACCATGTAGTACCGTATGCTAAAATCATTGCCGGTGACAAATCGGTGATGTCGTCAGGCCGGACATTTATAGCATGATGATCCAGTTGCTATTGCCGAAACGCGTGATCATCGGGGATTAGTATGATGTCAACCCGTATTTGATTAATGTCGGCGTGTTAGTTTGAGTCAGGATCCCGATTAAAATCACCCCAGTCGAAATTGCAAACCTCATGTACCACTACTCGCGCTCACTGGATCAACGCACGCATGTGTAACAATACCAAATTAACCGCCGTTCCTGATTTAATTCCAATTTGATTCGCGCGCACGCGACATTCTCTTCGGAGTGCCCACAAATAGCCCCGCAGAGTGCGCGCGGTGTGCGAATTTATACTGCACGCTGATAGCCGCTATAAATACACCGATTTTTATTATAGCTATCGCGCGCGCGCGCTCTAAAAATATGCTCATAAATCACACCGCAAGGCGTATGTGGGGGGATATGGGAGAGAAAGCATCCCGACGACGACGACGCACATTCCGCGATACACGACGACAAGACCGTGAGCTTGTTTTGCGTAAACATGGCAATAATTGTGTCAGAGCGTGCGTCCGTCGTGTCTGTCGCGCGCTCGCCTCACGCAACGGGGGGCGTGCGTGCGTGTTGCGCGCGCGCACGCTCAGCGGAATGGCCATAACTTAATTTGCACGCGGCATTCGGGCGCACGATCACTGCACGTTCTTGCACTTGGCACCGCGGCTTGTTGTGCACGCGGTGCGATGCGATATTGGGGGCATTTCTGGAATGTTTCGGCGAGCGATAAATAATTCCGTGTCACCGTGTTTAATTGCGGGTGTGCGCGCATATGCACGACTGTCGCGATGATGCCGGCGGTTTGTCCAGCGGCGAGAAACAAAGCCGAGTGCCATCAATTACGCGAGGAATTCCTCTTTTTTCTCACACGACATTGCCTCACGGCCAAATATTTCCATAACAACATATCAAAGCTCAACCAGCAAGCATGCAGAGGGTTGCTGTTCTGTTCTAAGCGAATACGCGCGTGTGCTCATACCCTTTTTTTTGCTTTTCTTCGCGGAGAAAATACGCTGCGAGCATACAGCAGCGTTTCCATACACACATGCACATAGACGACACGCCGATACGCCGAACGCACCACCACCACATGCCGAGCTTCTCGGTTCTATATTGATATAGCCCCATACACACTCGCACACCGAACACCGTACCGTACATATTCAGTGGAAATGAGACGGACGGACTCTCGTCGTCGTCGTCGTTCGTCGTTATTGTGGTTCGCTCGGTGTGCGAGTGCTCGCGTGATTGTGTGCGTGTGCACGACGACGCGTCTGCGCGCGAGTGCGCAGCAGTTGGCACTTCTTTAGTCGGCCGACTCGACGTGCGTCTTCCTCAGTCGCTTCGTGGACGCTGTGTCATGTAGTCGATCTCCGTTCTCAGTTCTCCGTTCTCTGTTCTCCGACAAAACAAATCTCCGCACAATCTCGGAAACGCGCAAACTCAACGCAACGCAGCAGCAGCCGAAGCACAGCAGCAATTTGTCGGCAGAGGAAAAAATCTCAACACTCGCCATCATCATCATTTGTCCGTGTTATCAGCGGCTGCTTGACAATTCGCAGAACGCACAGACGCGATTAAATATTCGAGTGTGTGTGTGTGTATGTCGAGAGTGTGCCCACAACGGGATGAGATGGTCAACTGATTGAATGTGTGAGCAGAGTGAGTGCCGCCACTGAATGCGACGAGTGGATATTGCGATTAGTGCTGAAGCACTGAGAGGTGTTTGTCAACTGAATATAATGATTAGTGCGAATTCACCGGTGCAACAGACATTCTGACGGTCACACAGTGAACACTGAACACGCACAAACAGCATACAAAATCAAGTGAACACTCCGAATTACGAACACACACACCAAAAAAACAGTACTAACCACACGCGAAGCGAACAGCGGCATCAGCGAACAATAGCAGCCTCGATCTCGCCGCAACGATGGCCCAGTACATGTACACGCTGCTGACGCTGGCCGTCTCGTGCTCGGTGCGCCGCGAGATCTCGCCGTGCAGCTGCGACGTGCATCCGGTCTCCCGCCAGATCGTGCTCACCTGCGACGGCGTCGACTCGTTCAATCGGGTCTTCGATGCGGTGCAGAATCGCTTCAATCCGGAGGTGAAGATCCAGCTGCAGGTGAACCGGTCGCAGCTGGAGGACATGGAGACGAAGACGTTCAGCGACATGAATCTGCGGCTGAAGAACCTGAAGCTGAACCACGACAATTTGAAGTGAGTCCGCGTTGGATTTCAGTTGAAAATCATATTATAAGAGAGCTGCGGCCTGTGGCACGGCATAATGTGAATGTGCATGTCATGTTTATTGCGACGTTATCTGCACGAAAAACGCGTTGACACCGAGCGCCATCAGCATCGCGCGCGCGCAGCATTGGCAGACGACGCGCATTTCTACGCACGGACACTCGCGCTCTGTTGATATGTTTGCGTGCACGGAGTACTATATTTGTTTGTCTGCATAATGTGTGTGTCTGTGTGGTGCTTGTGCTGGTGCTCCCCGGATTGGTCTCTTTGTCGCCGGCGTGGTTAGCCGAGACGATGTTAAATTGAAAAGCATGCCAACAGCGTCAAGATAAGTGATATTGTTTATTGAATTAAATGCGTGTTTTGTGGGGCGCTCACTATATATATTATGATGCTGTGTATGCTAGCGTCGACGCGTGTTGAGATGCGTTTGTGTGCTGTGTTCTACTGATTAAATTTGCGACTAACGCAAAAACACGCACTCGTGTTCTCTTTAATCGCGGGCGCCACACGCACGCGATTAGACGAAAATTTCCTTGTTCTATCTCGCCACTGAGACAGCGATAAAACCGAACATGCGGTGCTTGTTGCCAAACATTCGTGTAGAATTCCATCGCGCAAAGAATAAACACAATGTTTATCGTGCTCGGAATTCTCGCAATGTAGTTCAACGGCGAGGCTCTCTGTGACTGTGTGTTAAGTCATCCGGAAGAATACCATTACGGCCCACCCACTCACCCCAGTTTGTACAGAGCACATATGTGCATATAAGTCGCACTGTTTCGCTTGATGCTGAGCGTTCGTAGTAAATGTAAATCGCACGCGCCACGATTACCGGGAACAATTCAGATGATCTGAAATGTGCATGTCGTTGGATCAGTTCGACGACGCAGTAATTAAAATTATGAATCATATTTGTGCAATTTTGATTGAATGTCGCTGTGGCGCTCTAGAGACAAATTGCGCCGAATGTTCAGACGAAGGTTTAGGTATGCAATTATAACGAACATGCAAGCATATGCTGTGTCGGTGTGCGTGTGTGTGCGAGTTTTCAATGTTAATTCCATCAATACGCCCACGGTGTCGGCACCGGCCAGAGGATGTCGTTGATTAGCCCCAAGCGCAGAGAGCTGCGCTAATTTGTTTAATGGTTCATTGTGTCAACAACGGAGCGCAAAAGACGCGCTACTGCTTGTAATTCGAATTGAATTAAAAGCTTGGACACACATATTTGAGAGTGGCGACGATCGCTATCGTGCATATGACATATGATGCCATTGAACATGCAACGGTTTGTGTAACAAACCGCCCAGCCGCTTATCACAAATGCAACAAACGCTCTCCGGCTGCGAAACCGGTTCAAACCGAATTCGGCAACTGAGGCAACTGAACACCGCCGAAGCTGAACAGAGATCCTAATCGATGCGCGCCGTCGTTCGACCGAGTGAAAGACTAGCGAGAGAAAGGGCACACACTAGCACGAACAAACACACTCGCATGCACACATCTATACCCATTTGGCCGGGATAAGTGTGTGGATGTGTTTGTCGTCGATTCATTCACAACTTGGCCGCATGGCCTGATAAGGGCCGACCGCAGTTTATTGTTGTTTATACTCTTGATAACCGCTTCGTGTGCGACTCAGCGCAGTCAGCAGCTGTGTTGGTGATCTTTGCGGGAATCCTTGTTTGTGGACGCAAACACGACGGCAGGCTGCCGCGATAAAGATTTATGAGTGTGTGCGCGAGTCTGTTTGAATCATTGACAAACACTGCATATTTGCGTTCGAGAGTGTTGACATGATTGAAATAGAGAGATAGTCAATATATTGTATGTGAGCAGAAAGTGACGAGTGCGCGGGAGCGATGCGATCCGAAGATGTGCATATTGTGACGTTGTACAAAGAGTCCAACTGCAGCCGAACGCTACGCTGGCGCAATGGCCATCACCAATCTACTGCGGGTCACATCGAGTCGATGGCGCGCAGAGAGCGACCAGCAGTGTCGCATAAATTCCAATATAATCGAATTCAAATCGAATTCGCGTTGGAGTGCCGGGAGAGCACCGTCGTCGACGACAGCAAGGCCCGATGGGGCTAACAAGTGTTGATTGGAACAACAGCGAATCTGAATAATATGAACTCATCGCATACAAGCCTGCGGTGACCTCTAACCTGCTTAATCATTTAAACAACAATTGATCTCTGATTGATTCGGTTAGTGTCTGTCGTGGTGCATATGATGGGTATTTGATCGTTGTCGCCGCAGCGTCCAAGTTCGGAAAAACACTCAACCAGGTTGCAAGTGAAGAGCACACGAAATATCATACATTTAATCGAAATATGATGACACACTTACTGTCATACACTATCAGAAGCAGTTTGCTGCAGACATCTTTACGAACGAAAAATGCTTTAATGCCTTAGCGCCATAATTATTACCCGAGACGGCGCTTCGCGTCAGATACGGTCAACACTCGCGCCAATCGCGCGATGAGTGTGAAAATCCGACGTTTTATGGGTTTGCTCGCTTGACGTTCGACCTAAGCCGCAAGTCAGATGAGATAATTGGTGAGCATGGTAAAAAATTCTATGGTGAATGGTAACTATGGAGTAAGGATGGGATTTTGGTGTACAAAGTCTAATTCGGAGAAAAACCTGATAGTTTTAATAAGTCATTATAGACAGTAGACATACATACGAAATATGTAGATTAGGTAGAAGTAGAATCATCCGATCGCGATGAGTGTGAAAATCCTATGTTTGAAGCGTTTGGATGATAGAGGTTCGACCTATATAGGTACTAATTGAGGTCACATGAAATAATTTCGAGCATTGTAAAAAGTCTATTGTAAATGATAATTAGTAATACTTAAGTAAACATGTATAGACAAGTAGATATTGATAGGTAACACAACGAAAGCCTTCGGTATATCTTTGTCTGAGCGTGAAGGTTTCCATGTGCATGCTCTTATCGTTATTGTATTGACCAACGTAATACAACAAAGTATATGTTCATACTTTGTTGCGTCATCTGCAGACGCCGCACGCATCAGCAAGTCTGATTAAAACGCAGAAAGAAAGCAAGAATTCCCTTTCCGTCCCAATGTTTTCAGAAGGCGATATTCGTTTACCACGTTCATTAGATTGGAATCGGATATTTTCGTTAACCGCGGCTATATTTTCGTACAGATGCATTTTTGAAGTCTTATAATTCATAGACAAAATTCGTAAATTTGTATTGACCTATGTTAAAATTGTTGGAAGCCTTCCTTGTTGAACTGTCGATTTTTATGCTAAGGGGTAGCCTCATAGAACCCGACCACTCAAAGACAGAGATCCACGAATCTTGTGAATTATGGTCAAATTGTGTATATGGAATTAGATAAAGTTTGATGAAAATTTCATCCAAAGGTTTTCCTAAGACTTCTCTATTCTTATATTCAACTTGATCTATTGCAGAACCGTTCCCGAGTCGTCGTTCCGCAATCTCACCCACCTCGAGTTCCTCAGTCTCGCCTACAACAATCTCGAAGAGGTGCCCCGCCACATCTTTCCGCACATGCCCAATCTGGGCACACTCGACCTCGGAGCCCAGTACATTCGGCGCATCGGGGCCGACGACTTTCGGCGGTTGCCGCGCATCGAACATCTGCTGCTGTTCAGCAACGAGCTGAGCGAAATCGCCGCCGGCTCGCTGCCGAACAGCCTCAAGACGCTGCATTTGTCCCGGAACAACCTGACCTCGCTGAATGGCACACTGCGTCACATGCAGGAGCTGAAGCTCGTCTTCCTGAACGACAACCGACTGCAGACGCTCGACGGCGAACTGCCGCCGTTCAGCAACAAGCTGTTCAGCATTCTGGCGCACAACAACGAACTCACCCATCTGCCGCCTGACCTGAAGACGCTGACCGTGCTGACGGCCCTGTACGTGCGCGAGAATCGCCTGCGCTCGCTCGACGGCGTGCTGCGGCACAGCCGCCATCTGGACATCTTCGAGGCGAACCAGAACCTGATTGAGCGGCTGCTGGCCGACGACTTTGCCGACTGCGAGAAGATGGAGATGCTCGATCTGGGCTCGAATCGCATCCAATCGGTGAACGGATCGCTGTTGCCGCTGAAGCAGCTGCGCTCGGCGAACTTCACCAACAATCTGCTGACCGACTTCTCGCTGGCTGAGATCCGTGGACTGCGGCAGCTGCGCGTGTTGGACTTGTCGCACAACCAGATCGAGCGACTGAGCGGCAAGATGGTGAACATCGTGGAGCCGGATCTGTTTGTGATCGAGCTGCGACTGCAGCACAATCGGCTCAAGTCGCTGGACGGTGCGATGATGGGCATGAATCGGCTGGTGCAGTTGGACCTGTCGCATAATTTGCTGAGCGTGCTGTCGCCCGATGATCTGATTGGACTGGGCGAGCTGGACGTGCTGGACATTTCGTATAATACGTTGCAGACGCTGGAGGAAACATCGAAGGTGAGTTAAACTGAACAGAGTTATTTGTAGATATCGCCTGAAACTAACGAATTTTAAATGTTTGTTTCTAGTCTGTCCTGCCGAAATTGACCAAGCTGAATGCGTCCAACAACAATCTAACGAAGCTCGATCGCGATTTCGACGGTCTGCCGGCGCTGTGTGTGGTCGATTTGTCCAACAATCGCATTGCCACCATCTCACCGAATCTGGTGAACAATTCGCGATGCGTCAGTCATTCGGTGGGCACGAAAATGGATATCATGTTGCAAGGTATGTTTTTTGCGAACATCGAATTTACAGTGCAACAGACAAATTTAAAATGTAACAGGAAAATTGTTTGTTCATATGCCATTCCAATTTGATAGTCCTATGACCCTGTCATTTGGAGATAAGTTGTAATTAGAAGCAGAAAGCATGGCCGTTGAGTGACCGAATCTACTCTTTTCGTATTTCTGAGTCCCAAGAATTTGCGTTGCATAGTAAAGACTCCAATGCGGATGTACGCTTACGGTAGTTTTAAATCAAATTGTTTTGTAACCGAACGAACCGATTTTAATTAAACTCTCTATATTTTCGTCTCGATCACCCCACCTCCAGATAATCCCGTTCTCTGCCGCAACGACATCGATCAACTCATGCAGATCCTCAACGCACAGGAGGCCCGCATCAAAGGACTCGCTCACTGTCTGGTCTCCCAAGAACAACTGGCCGTCGTCGTCGAGCAAACCGCCCCGATCCCAGTCTCGTCGGTCGTTCCCATCGATCCGCTGACCTCACGCGCTCCGCTGCCCGACATCGTGCAATCGCTGCTCCAGCAGCTGCCCGTCGCCCCAACGGCCATCATCCAACAGACGCCGTCCATCGTGCAGATCATCTTCCCCGAGGACGCGCTGCAAGCCGTGCGCAATGCCGAACCGATCGCCACCGTTGAGCTGCCACCCAGCGCCGCCAATGTGCTAGCCGAAGAGTCCCAGCTGAGCAGCGTGACGCTGCCCTCGACTACGCTGCTGCCGCCTCCCCTGATCACCACCATGCTGAGCAATTTCATTCCGACCGTTCTGCCGCCGATGGTCGAGAGCCACAACAGCATCCATCGCGAGCAGCACAGCGAAGTGGCGCTGGCAGCCGCCGTGGTCGCATCTGCTGATGAGATGTCGGCAGCGGCTGAGACAGTGACAGAGGCACCGCAGCAGCTGTCCACGACGACCACGCTGAGCAATGTCATCCAGCCGCTGGACGATGAGATGCCGGCCGAGGTGGACAGTCGACCGTTGGCAGTCGATGAAGAACTGAAGGAGTTCGTTCTTGCAGATATCGATGAGACTGACGCCGAGGAGCCGCTGCACCAGGAGCACCAGCACCAGGAGCACCAGCACCAGGAACCATCAAACCTGGTCGCATTGGCGGATGCACCGGCTGATGTCGATGTGCTGGCATCATCTGATGCATCATTTGATGCTTCCAATGCTGCCGACGCGTTGCACATAGACGGAAATGATCGCAGCGATCTGGTGACGGCGGCAGTCGAACATGTCGAGCTAGAAGCACCTCCGCCTCAGCCGCCATTCGAAGTGGAGACCGCTGATGCGGCCGAGGCAACGGAGGTCCGCCTGCCTCGCACAATCGATGCGGCCACACAGACCTGATTGCTTGCTGGCCGCTCGAATTAGATAGCGTCCATCGATCGATCGATGCTACGCTACAAGAACACGAAAGAGCACGAGGACGAGCGCGTACTCGCACAAACAAATCACAAGTGATCGGTGAACATAATGTATAGTCAAACACAATTGGGAGCGATATACAGACATACACAGGCGCACAGGCGATTGCACGGACAGGCAGACACCGAATGTCCTGGCTGGTACGCCAAAATAGCTGTGTGCGATCGACGCATAGAAGACCGGAGATAGCGGAGAGAATTTTTATAGGAATCGAATTATAGTTTTGTTATGTGTACGATAGAATTAGACGACTAACGACTCGACTAACACAAAGGGGCGAGAGGCGAGATCCATTGCTGTCAAAACATTGAAACCGCACACACTACACCCTAGGCGCACATACGCACACATACGCACACGATCGCAAATTTGTTATACAAATCACACACACACGCACACACACACAAAAACATGCACGCACACACACTCATTCACCTATATTCTTCTGTATCCCATGTAGCACCCACTCGCATACACAACGCATAGAAGAAAAACTCGCCCAAACAAGAATGTTATTTAGCTGTAGGACAAACGACAAAGATGAATACGAAGACGGAGACGGAGACGACGAAACATAGTAGACATGTTTAGTATTTGGGATGCATCATTATTATTAGAACGTGCTGCTAAAAGATATACAACTACTTTAATATTACACTAAAAATAAAAACTATATTCTGAATACCGAACAACATGTTAAAAAATCGCATCTCCGCGAAATATCTCTCTTTTGTTTCTTGGATACTGTCGTTGTATAACCATCATTGTAGAGTGAACACGAACACCTTACTTGTACCATTGCGGTATATTAGTTGTCAAACTTACGCACATTTATTATATATTTTTATATATCATACATAACAATATATTATTTATCTAACAAAAACGAACGTGATCTCGTGTGTTGTGGTGTTTCCTGAACCAGGGCGCACGAAAACCAAACACAACGCAAATTAGTTGCCGTCGAATTACAGTTGTTGTCTCCTGTGAGTACACACAGGAAGGCAAGGCTAGAAAGCACTTAATATAACTTATCGTGGTATTTTGTGGTGTATGGTAGATACCCAGCAGAGATCGAAAATCCGAAGAAACAATAATTAAAACGAATCCGTCGTCTAGGGAAATCAAGAATCACTTTAGAATAGTTGCGTCGGTGATGGTTGATGTGAGTTTGCGGAGGTCATTTCGACCCAGATCAGATTGATTGAAGTACTTTGGTAAAGTCATCTCGATTAATATTATTATTATTATTGTTTTGCGATGTGGGTGTGTAGGTGTGTTTGTTTGCATTCATATTAACGTTGTTTCATCTGTAAGATTTGTGGCACTCGTCTGCGAGAGCACATTTTTCCGACAGTATGGCCGGATGACGGTTTGTTCTATTCATTCCATTTCAATATGTGTTCGTGTTTGTGTGTGTTTATGTTTTTGTGTTTGTGTGTATGGTACTGGTACAACAACCTGTACCTGAGCCAATATGTCGTTCTGCGTTCCATTACATTTGCGGAAATATTCTTCAAATATGCCGATTAAAATCATATAACGACCGATGCGCGCTGTGCCTCTATGCTCTAAATAAAACCGAAAAATATATGTGTATCGATATCGAACTACTGCTATTTCTTTTGTTTATATGTACACGATTAGCTATCCGTCCGCCATCGGTACGGGTGGTAATATCGGTGTACTGCAGTTTTCGATGACCATTAGGGCCAGCTTCTTGATGGCCGCATTCGGTCTGGGATGATTGCGCAGCTCGCGCAGCAGTTCCAAGCCATTCTCCGCGATCACCAGATCCGAGTATTTCTGCGGGTAAACCTGCGAGCACGGCAACGGGCAGGCGAATCGGGAATCGATTGTCACGCTCACAGTTCAAGCAACGATTCGGAATTTCACATTCGTACTCACCTTTGTCAGATTGGCCAGCGCCCAGACGGCCCAGTGTTGGCATACGGGCGTATGGTAGCATTTCAACAGGCCCAGTATCGGCTCGAAGCTGCGATAGTTGATGTTCCGCTCGGCCGAGAGATTCCAGCGTTCGATGGCCAACACCATCTGTTCGAGCACATCGTTGCGATCGGGATTGGAGATCGTCCAAGCTTCCTCTCCGTCGCAGGCGATGTGTGCGAGCACGCCGGCCGCATTGTAGCTAACCTGTGTAGTAGATCGTTAAAAATAGTTATTTTAGACATCATTCAATTTTTTTCTTTAAAAAATAAATTAATTGAGCGTTCAGAGATCAGTATGATGAATGAAGAGTGATACAGAAAAAAATGTCAATAATTCAGGAACGTGTGCAGCAATCTTGAATAATAGAACGGAAAGAAGGTCACGTCTGAAAACCGCAACTCGAAAGTGCGCATATTTCAGGTCGTTTCCGATGCAGGGTCAATTTGACCATGAACGGCGGATTCGTATGTTTTATTTGTAAATCCCACTAGCGACATCTAACGGTGGTGATGAATATGTCGTTTAGTAACAGCATCACTGGCAATATGAACAACGCCTCCAGCCATCAACGTGAAAACGAACAACAACAACAACAACAGCATCCCAAAAAACGTTATAGCCAAAGTATCAACTCGTATCGATAAACCGTTTACGTTCTGCAGCCATTCAAAGTAGGAAAAATCATCAAATAGGGTCTATCTAGACCCCAACGCTGGATTAGTGTTAAAATAATTAACTTTTATATTCCGTTACATTTGGATGTCCGCACAGTGCACAGGTTCATAAGTTATA
>JANTBZ010043251.1:0-11993 GCA_024741255.1 Exechia fusca
GTTTTATGGCCTTTTGGTGACAATGTTCAATGGGATTTTTTTGCAACGTACATAACTCACCAATAACATTTCATTTAAATTCAGTTTTATCTTTAAAATACTCCTAATCGGCTAATTTATTATAACATGCATCCATGAAATATATAAACAGTTGAGCCGATGACCCTCGCCCTTCGCGAGCACCGATTATACTTTCATTCGAATATATCATGTTGCGATCTGGAAATTCGCCGAGTAATGCGAAACTTTGAATTAATAATATTGGACTGTTCGCCGGATGTGTGTATTGGATTCTCGTCAACATTTTGCAATCTCGAGGATATGATCCTAGTATCTATGTGTTGTGTGTTCACCGTGCGCGCGAATGCCGCGGCATTTGCAATGCAACGACGGAAAACACCACGCACCTCGACGACTGCGACCACGACACGCGTGGAGAGAGTGCAAAAACCGTTGAGGACTTTGTGCGCGCGCCGTTTCGCACGGCACCCATGCGCACCAATGCTCGCCGTGTACGTACATGTACGGTCGAGTGTCAATGGGCTTATCAATGCAACACGTCGCTGCACTAGTGCCCGTGCATTTACGCGTGTATGCGTGTATGCGTGTGTGAGCGTGTTACGTAAAGCTATATGCGACGTGTACCGGCGCAATCGCACATTCAGCATCGATCCGACGACGACGAGGCGAGTGCACTCGCGGAACATTCGCACGGATACGACGAACCAGTTTATGCGCCTCGCTTTGTCGTAGATGATCCCGACGACGACGCCACGATCAATGCGGGCAATTGACGATGCACGCACGCTCGCCAGCACACTCGCACGCAATTACACACACACACGGTGCATTGCAAACACACTCGACGCACACGCTCAATATCAAATGTAAATTAAAACGGGAAAACAGGTACAACCAGTAGAATTTGTGCGTGTGGGCACGATGTTTCATCGCCAAACGGAAGTCGATAGTTTCGAGTACATGCCGTGCAGCAACATAGCGATGGCGCATAATCTATGCAATTACACGACTCGCGAAAGACGACAAACGTGTTTGACTGGGTTGACTAATCGTGAAGACGACGACGACGACAGCGACCAACGATCGACGATCCCCCTTCGTTTCTTACCCTTCTTGGTGTCGCCACCGCCACCGAGCGCGGGCGATAGGACGCCCGGACGCACCGACACCGAGGTGGCCGCCTGGCTCAGGTCGCACTGCATCTTGTGGGTGGCGGTGCAATCTCGCGGCACGACTGCCATTATTATCGGGACGTGTTTTTCGTATTGTTCTTGAAACGAGCGTGCGCGCGCGTGCGGAAACAGAGCCCGAGCCCGACCGATCGATGTGCGCAAATTGCACTAATTAACGTGATAGAAATGTGTGCACTCTCACAACATGTTCTTTGTTGAGGGCGCGCTGCGCTAGGATCAACCGATGTGTGTTCGCGTATGCGAATGCGAAGCAGCGAGCGCGATGTAATGCTCGACGTTACATCTGAAATTGTGCGATGATTACCGACAACTGAAACCGTTATGCGGCCGCTTCAACGGCTGGCGTTGGCTGTTGCGCAGTTGCGAAGACCACGACGGCGACGACGCGATTGCGCTCGCGCTGTTTCCGCGGGCACACGCGGGCGAAACGCGGAATGCAGCGCATGCACACGCATCGTCGTGCCAGCATCGTCGTCGTCGTAGTCGTGCGATCGAGGGGATCGGCGTGTTGGGAGTGTGTGTGTGTATGAGTGCTGTTTTGCGGTTAACGAAAATGCAACGATGATGGTAGTGGTGGTGGTGGTGGTGGCTGCCCGACGAATGCTAGAGTAAACGATGAACGGGGAAATGCCTCACCACCACTACTGCAATATTTTGGATCTGCAGATAAATACTATGGTAAAAATATGTAAGGAAAAACTTGCAACGAATTTTTGCATCTATTTTAGCTTCATGATATTTGGATAAATTCATGAATATACACTCGTATTTCGTATTATAATAAGGATATTACAAATTGTTTCTTAGGTCTTTCTGTTGGACCATGACCATACATGACACAATTTTTATGATCTATCAAACGAACATCAAATTCAAAACGAAAGGTACACAGCTAATTAAGTCTTGATTTTCAAAAAAGGTAAGACCAACCGCTCCGGTATTCATCAAAACAGGGTGCAACTGAAGGTGGCAATGCCTGCAGCATAGCCATGTACAAACAAGCATATCGGCTATCACCCAATACATGCGCACCCAAAAATAATGTTCGCACAAATATTACGAGTGTGTGTGCATGCGGCCAACTTTCTCCCTGCGCGAGCGCTTGCGATCATTCGAATGCACGCTCACATATGTATACATCAGCCATGTGTATGTGCAAATAGTATGTGCTGAAGTGCGTACACGCAGCATTGACTTCTTTCGATTTCATCGAATGGGTTATTTGTGTGTGTGTGCGAGTGTAATTTATATAGATGTGCGAAAACGAATTGTATGCTCGCGCTAATACGCTACAGGCCATATAAACACATGCACGTGGAATTGCGCGTGCGCGTGCGAGTGAACGTTCGAGCAGCGTTGCAACGGCATTCACGCGCGCAGTCTCATCGAAACCTCGCCGCGAGTTCAACAAACCCGCGGTGCGCAAGTGAATGTGTTATGTATCTATCTATCTCTGTGTGCGCCGCACTCTCTGCACGAAACGTGTAGTACGTTATACACTACACTACACTATACACACTGTGGTAGGTGCAACTAGGCGGAAAACAATCGGTGCGCACAATCGTGGCGGCGCATGCGCGCACGCGCGGCTCGTTCGTACTCACAGTCACGACTCATGCCCACCGACAGGCACTTCTTGAAGCGACAGTATTGACAGCGGTTGCGGTTCAGCCGAATCACCATGCATTTGCCGTCGCGCAGACAGCGGTACTCGATCTGTTTCTGGATGCTGCGACGGAAGAAGCCCTGCGGTGTAATTGGGGAGCAAGTGATTTATGTGAATGCGGTGTGGCGAGAAAATTGCGTAGTGTGGGGATATCGCCGTGACGTGTTTGGAATTGCCAATAGAAAATGCCAATGGATGTGCAGCGGAAACTTAGATCCTCGTTACAAATGGAAAAACTGTCCGTCTTCTCTAAATAATTCTCGAAATGCTCACCTTGCATCCCTCGCACGATGTCACCCCATAGTGATAGCCCGATGCCTTGTCGCCGCACACTTTGCACGGCACGAACGTTTTGGCACTCGTCGAACTGGTGCTGCTCGGACAGTTGCTGCTCGGACAGTTGCTGCTGCTGTTACTGCTGCTACTATTGCCGGCCACCGGCGGTGTGGCCGACGCCGCTGGCCTGAGGACCTGAATCGTGGAAGTCGATGCCACCACCGAGCAGCCCGGTGTTGTGCCGGCCGATGGCGAGGTGGCACTGCCCAGGTTGTCCTGTGGCTGCCCGGCGCTGGAGGCGAACAGCGGTTGGTTGACGGCGATGCTCAGACCGAAGCTGCTGCAGCTGTTCGAGTCGGCTGCGCTGAAGAGTTTCGCATCTGCGGTGAGAGGAACAAAATACTGAACTGAATTTGTCTGTTGTTTGTGTGATGTTGAAAGAGGACATCTTATGTTATGTGTGTTTTACGTTTATCCAACTACCTTCCACTGAACCGCTCTCGATCTTTATCTGCATATCTCGACTATTACATACGGTCACTTTCAATTGCTCCTCAACACCGCTACCACTACCAAATTTCGCACAGTTATTCGACGCAAATCCGCCGCCACCATACATTTCGTCTTTCACACCCATCACATAGTCGATCGAAGAAGCACTTGGCGTCGTTGTCGTCGACGATGTCGGATGATGTTCCTGCACAAAACTGTCCATCCAATCGCCCAGGTCGTCCGCCTCCGCGGACGTCACCATTTGCAGGACATCCTGTGCTGCTGATGCAGAAGCGGAGGCCGTTTGCGGTGGAGGCAACGGACTGTCCACGCCCTGCGTCGAGTCAACGGACGCCGGTCCGCCAAGCTCATCGCCACTAAAACACGACTCCTCGTGCGTGCTGGTCGTGGTGATCGCAGTGTCGAAGAACTTCAGATTGAACTCATCGGTCGCATTGAAGCTCACCTCGGGCAGCACTTCGTCGCCGTCGTCCAGATGGACGACGCCGATGCCGTGCTTGTGGCCGCCCGAGTGCATCGGGTGCATGGCGCCACCAGCATCGTTGGCACCGCCGCTGGCGCCGAGCAAATGGTTCTGCAGCAGAGAACCATTGTCGTGCAGATGATGGTGGTGCAAGTGATGCTGCGCCCCGTTGTTCAGACGGTGTCCGTGATGTGTATGATGCTGATGATGCAAATGATGATGCACATGATGATGATGTGGCTGGTGGTGGAGATGCAGCAGCATCCCTCCAGTGGACACTGAACCCACCGAGGCCGCTGCAGAGTCTTCCAGTTTGATCATTGTATTCATAGTGTTTGTGATATATTTTTCTCACTGATTTGTGATATGTTTTCAGCTGATGGCGTGTGATCGTGTGTGTGTGTGTGTGTGTGGCTCTAGTCGACCAGCTGCATGGTGGAACGGGCAGAATCTTGCAGCGCTGACTGCAATAGCGCACGGGCGCCACGCTGCAATGTGCGCCTGCGCACGGCGAGTCGATGCTGTTGCTGTTGCTGGCGGAGCTGTTGCTGTTGCAGTTGCTGCTGCTGCTGGAGCTGCTGTTGCTGAGCGGAGTCCTCGTGTCGCAGCACCGAGTCGAGGATGCCGAAGAGCTGGCTGGCCAGCGTGACGGGGGCCATGATTGCACGGACGGACGGAGGGAGGACTGGGATGAGAATCGTTCGGACGACAAATCGCGCACGATCACGCGCTCGATCGATACATAATTCGACAAATGCGAATAAACGCGCAAACTTTTCCCGACGTCCCGACGTTTGGATCGCGCACACACAATTCGCACTTGTCAATTCGCGTGTTTTTCGCGGACGTTTTACAGCTGAGCGGAGCGGTTGGCGGTCGCGAGAACGGTGAACATTTCGCCGCAAAGTCAGAACAAGAACTGATCTGAGTGCGAGCGCGAGTGTGCTGGTCGGTGCTCGCTTTGTGCAAATCGTTAGACACGATGCCGGGACGCGATCGCGTGTGCGGCGCGCGCGCGAAACGTTCTTGCTCGCGCAGCCCGCAACGGTGCGTGCGCGTGTTGTATGTTGTATGTAGATGTATGGATGTTGTTATATGTGTTTTGCATTTTTATGCTGGGCGTCCGAGCGTGTTTGCGTGATTGTGTTAAAGATTAACGTTATAGTGACACTTCGACCCGAAATTTAATGTTTAGCCATGTACTGATATCTTCTTGTTTTGCATTATGTACGTCTATCTATAATATTTTGGAAATTTCAATGATGCAGTTTTATTAAATGAACATTATTTTATCGATCTATCGAAACAAATATTATAAAAATGTTTCACCCGTGTCTTAGCACGTCCTAGGAAAGACATTTCGGTTCCAATATAATTATTAAAATGTTGAAGCAATTGTGCACAATGTCATTGTCTTACATTGCACATTGTTGTAAGACACTCCAGTGAAGAGTAATATTCTCTAAACTAATCAAGAGTTCCTGATTTTTGTATGGTGAGTGAAATAGAATATTTGTCCCTATGTTTTTTATGTTCGGTTGAGAGGCCATAACTTTACACTGGTGATTGGTGACTTAGAACATTGTGCGTCTAATGAAATAAAAGACAATTTATTTATGTTTTATTTGGGCAATAATGGCTCCATATACGAACGGAGAGGTCTTTCTCAGGGTGAGCTAAGGCAAAGGTGAGACTTTTCCAATATATTTTGTTCTTATACAATGTAATGATGTTAATTCAACAAAACTTGATCATAAGAATTTTCAAACTATTATATCTAGGCGCAAAAAACGCCAAACCACAAGATTTCAGTACATGGTAAACTTTGAATTTCGGGTCGTATGTGACGGTATGTGTTGGTGGTGGTGAGACACATCTATCCGTAATCGTGAGTGTGCGCCAGCATATGCGTTATATGCCATCGGATGACAATCGTGCTGTTGCGCAATGGCGCATTGTGATTTGCGATGAGTGTTCTTGGTCTTTGTCTGCACGCACACAACACCGCATGTATCTCATAATACAATGCTTGCTAAAGAAATTCATTATCTGCAGAACTTTACGCGTATTTCTTCGTGCCAGATCGCGTGTAAATCGTGTGAACTTCAATCAGTCAAGCAAACACACTCGCACGCACGCTTAACGATCATTATCTTCGCACCAAAAGCGAGCATTAACGCATGCGCAGCAGCAATCCTGTGGCCGGCTGCATTGAATTCCAAATCGGTGTAATTAAATCGATGCAAACGCATACACATTTCTTTCCGGCCCGCAGCAAAATCGTTATATTGCGCCGAGTGCGCTCACTCCTCGAAATGCGTCGTCGTCGTGTGGATCATCTGATCGTGTACAGACAAAATTACTACGAACACACGCAGCACACGAAAGCGCACGCGGCGGAGTAGCGGAACGCTTTGCACTGGGCGAACACGCCAGTTGCTGCTGTCGCGTGCACGCGCGAATACGCGAATAGCAGCAGCCGCCTCTATTGTGTGAGTGTAAATGTGCATGCGCACGCGGCTGTCGCACACACGAAAGCCATTTCATGGACCGTGCTGTGGCTCCTCGCTTCGCTCAAATAACAATGCGCTTCGCGCGAAAAGTGCAAATGAACGATGCATCGCGACGACGACGAAGCGCACAGCCAAAGCGAAGCAAACACCTTATACCAGACGAATGGGTGTGTGTGAGTGTGTGTGTGTGTGCACCAGGAAGAGCATAACTCGCTGGTGCATACCAGCATGCACAATCGGCGAACATAACATCACATACACACACGCGCACACATTATATGCTGGTACACGCGAGTGTTTAGAGTGCGCATAAAATTTCGTTTGCACACACATACACACAAAACGACGCACCTCCACGTCTGCGCCGCGTCGAGTGAGTGTGTGTGTGTGTGTGTGCGTGCGAACGTAGGCCGACTGCGCGAGTGCGCCGATGCGCCGGTCCGGTGTGAGTGTGTGTGTGTGTGTGCGCGTGTTTGTGGCTGATTGCGCGCACGTGATGCTTTTCAGCGTCGTGCACGTTGCGCGCATTCATATGTGGTATGTGAGCAGACATACAGCAGTTCAATATACACATGTATACTATACAGTGCATGTGTGTTGAATTCGCGTACACGTAAAGTGTATAGTGATGCATGTGCCTGTGCGAATATATGTATGTGCAAGTACTCGCTCGCCGCTTGCCTGCGCGACATGAAAGATCACGGCGCGCGCGCACGCGGAGAAATCGCATTCACGCAGTGCAGTCGGCGCAGCGGGCTCGACGTGCTTCGTCGCCTTCACGTGTCTGTGTGTGTGCGCGCGCGCTTTTTTGGCATTCGCTTACAGCGAGTATGTACATCCTATAGTATATGTGCGGGCTGTGTGTCGTAACAATATTAGCAATGCAACCAAGAACCACTGCGCGACGGTTTAAGTGCGAATCGCGTGTGCGCGCGCAGCTCGCTGACGAGCGAGTTCAATGACCGTTATATATTGTGCAGAGCGAGATATACATCTCTCTATACACATATATATTCATACATGCACGCATACTCACTCGCATCGCCACATAAACGTGTTTACGCGAGACGCACACGGTAAACACACGCGACAAACGCACACACGTTTTAATTTTATGCTCAGCGAGACGAGCAGCTCTGCGCATATGTGATTGCGTGTAAAAAAATCGTTTTCGGTTTTCTCATAATAACATAATCGTTAAACTCGATATCGTATGAATATGCACTCGATCGATTTCCAATTGAATCTTCGCCGAGTGCATTACGGTTGACACGAGAAAGCCTGCGAGCGTACGCGGAATCAACTTGTTGATTGCAACGCCGCGTGTTCGAGTGCGCCCAGAGGCAGGAGCTATTTCTGCCACTTTATTCGCGGCAACGCGGCACGCACACACGCGGAACGTTCCAAAAATGCCAAACGAAAATACACCCGATTGCGCGAGCATGATACTTGGAGTGTTTGCGGTAAAAACATCGGTACAAGCAGCAATGAACGCACACGGGTTCAAAGTATTTCGCTGAATTCTTTCGCACGTTACCTCGAAAATAGTGCACACTCGAACGATATGATGTGTTTATGTGGTAGTGGTTTATTGTTGATCCTGCGTTCTGTTAGAAATAGGAACGCCTCGTTTAATTCCATGCTAATATTTTCGTAATTGACAATAAACATCGCGATGCAATGAACGGGGACCGGTTCAAATACATTTCTGAATTCTTGATACCTCGAATATAGTTCACTATCGAACAATATGTGGAAGGTGTTAAGTGTTTATCCCGCGTTTTGTTAGAATGGAACGTCGCATCTGACTTGAAGAAAATCTTCAAGTGCTATTCTACTACTATCCACGCTAATATTATCTTTGAAATACAAAACGTACTTGAAAAATAGTACTTTTATCAACGTTCCGTCCTACTGTAGAAATACCGTAGCATGATATATCGCCTATTCTACGTCCGCGTCTTTCATAGCACTACACTACCAACATAACAACCAATGTTCGCTGTGCTGCTGCTGCTCCATTGCCGCCGCTTCGCTGCCGTATACTACAATTTTCTCAGGGAAATCCAAAACGGTAGATTTGCTTTCCTATATTTATGTTGCGCACGCGGAGTCGCCACCGACGCCGCACAGCGTCGACGACGACGATGCAGTCGACGCGATGTTCGACGCAATGCTGCAGCATAGTAGCGCATAGAACGAATACGAACGAACGACGAGGCGCGTGATGTGTTGGCTCAGCCATTATGTTCGTGTGCTTGTGCTTGTGCGCTGATGCCCGAGCAACGGTGTTTAAATACGTGGTACATGCGCGGAAAGTGTATTCATTACAGACACAGTGCACGCGCGCAAATGTGCGATGCGATCGCGAGAAACGCATTAAACGCATGCGCACATTAAGGCACAGCACGGCAGCAGCAGCACATCGAGTGTGTTTACGTTATGCTACTGCTACTAGCGTGCATTTGTGTTCGTTGCTCCAATGGGACAGCTGCGCGGCTGGTGAGAAACATTGGTATATGACTTGAGCTGAAGTGAGTGCGCAGGTCGATAGCTAGACAAATAATAATAGTTCGCAGAATAATATGATCGATACGCGTCAACGTCGAGCGTCGTGTTCACATGTAAATCAAGTGCACATCACTCTTACGTGTGTGTGTCGCGCAGTAGCAGTGACCAGGGGCATGAATCATAGATGCGACCACGAAGATATATGCGCCGCTCATAAACCGTTTTTACACCGGCATCGCGCAGCGTGTCGCATAAAAGTCACGCTATTCGTTACGTTTTTTGCTCGTTCAATGTGTTATCGGTTAACGACTTCCTACATGGCAATTTCACATGATTATGTCGTAGTTGCGGTCCCATATTCTCGTTCAATATTACGGGTGTGCTCCGGAACGGGAAAATGGTGGCGTGAGATTAAACTATACTTTTATCACACAAAACAAACATGCTCTACTGTAAACTTGACCTTCATACTACACCCAGAACTTCGAAATCATGCAGCATAAATCGCAAATAGAATCAACAACGCACAAATTGATTCTATTTGCAATTCAATTGATTGAAGCGATTTCGGCAGTTTGTACTTTGAATATTTCACTCGAAGTACGTATAATTTGTCCGTTACCGAAATCGAAACATCTCACACACGCACTTCGGCGAAATGTTTAATGCAATTTGTATTCTTCAAAATAGCAATTCTCGCATGGAGCATGTTGTACACACGCCGAACTGCGAAAATACATTCGTACATGTATACACTGATATTCTCTCCTCTAGCAATTTATGAATTCTGCGGCTATGTACGGCTCTGTGTATGCGTGTTCGTGTACGGGTTAATACTGTGAGTACGCTCGCACTCTCGCACACAATTATGAGAAAATCATGCACCACCATCGAAGATTTGCACGAACACAAACTTTGCACATTTGCACTGACGCTTCCGCATGAAGGCATGTGTGCTTTTGGTGTCTTCTATGTTGCGTTCGCATGTGCGGTCGTTTACGCGCACACATTCCTCCGAGGTGGGATTAAAGCCATTTATTATTCGCATTAGAATGACTATAACGAACGATTACACTCTCGGAGGCACCAGGCGATGCTCGATGATGCGCACACGGTTCATACAGTTTCAAATCGCATGCCATATTTGCGCCGACGTGTTTCAAATGCACACACACACACACACACATTCGATTGCACGCTCGCAAGCCGGCGCAAACACAATCAATTGCATTTATTGGTCGTTGTCTACGCTGCTGGGCTCCCATACTCTTCTGGGCGCAATGGCGCTGGTCGCATATGCGCGAGCACGTTTCTCATAATATTGCATCATACGTGCGTGTGCTCGCTTGCGCGCTTGCCCGTACACAATGACGAGAAGCGCGCATCTGAGCGCATGCGCCGCATCAGTCCATATTATTATGGATTGCATTATGGGCTGGGGCATTCGGGCCTAGAAAATATCCGCACACACGTCGTCGATGTGTACCACCACCACGTGTGATGAATTGTACAAGATGCGCTCGGCGATGGCGGCGACGACGGCAGCGAACAACGTCGCTTTCCTCCGTGCGATCGATGAGGAAGCTTCTACACAACGTCGAAGTCGACTGTATAGAGTAAGTGAGAGAGAGCATGCACCATGCCATAGGGGTTCATCCGTTCAAAATTGTAATATTATTTTCAATTATCCTTAGTACACGAAAATAATTCAAATTAGAATATTAATAACAATGGTCTGTTGGGCATTATAAGAACAACGGTGACTCGAGCGTTGATATTACTCGATCAGTACCTAAATAAGTAAACGGCATTACCGGCTATAACTCCAAGTACCCTATTACTCTCGTTGCCGTCGTCTATGCACACACTTCGAGCGTCTAATCAGCGTTGTCCATGCATGTACGTGGAAGTATAGATGTGTATAAATGGTAGAGGTGTGTGTATGTGGGTAACTGCATACTGCTCTCACTATATAGTCCCAAGTCTCCTGCGATGCACCCAGCACGAACGAGCGCACCCGCAAAGATTACCGCATCCGCGACAGTGACTATGCAAGTCGTACATACACATACCACATACACGTACACACACATATTGATTTGCGGCGATTCGCACGACCATACGAGCATACATACACGACATCGTTGAGGATCGATACATTAATGATATACAGTTAGGTTTTAGTGCAAACTTAGCGCATACTCGCATCCACATACATATTAGGTCTAGTATTTTATGTCCTCCGGTTTAGCGGAAGATGTTGGCATCGATGTTGTAAGCATACGGGCACATGCATCTAGCTATACTATATGCCTTTCCGAAAACACATATAGGGTAGTTTCAATATTTGTGAACACCCCCGTAACTTTTGCAATAAAGCAGATAAATCAAATGTGTAAAAAGACGATTATGCGTTATGTCAAGACAATGCATTATTGCTAACGCACTAGAGAAAAACCGCACTTGCGTAGAATCTATAGTCTATAACAAATCGTCATGTGAGAAAATCAACATCGATCTAAATTATAATTTTATTCGAAATGCGATAGAATCAAGTGAATAGCTGGAAAATAGTAGGTATGATACATTTTTGTAAATGAAATGTAATATATTTTATGATATATTTCACACCCCTTCATTACAACCATTTTACAACAAATAATTATTTTGGGCGGCAATATTTGTAGAACGAAGCAAATTCGATGCATTTCTCATACTGCTGACAAAACTCGGTAGAAAGGCAGGTAATTAATTCGGCCTCGATGAGTAGCCTCTTGATTCCACATGCACTAGTCCATTTCAAGGGTAAAACTACCAAATATTGTTATAATCGTCAT
>JANTBZ010043262.1:0-11991 GCA_024741255.1 Exechia fusca
GTTTTATTTGGACGTTATCTTGTTCAAAGGCCAGGCATCCGAATACTACGTTGACCACAGATTTCAAACTTCGCAGAACTATTAAAGGATGATTACTCATTCTGATTCCAAAAAATTTAGGTCATTTGGAGCATTAAATTCTGTACAAATGAGCTCCAGAGTCCAGAATGTGTCCTGTTAACTTGATATTGCTAGCAACTGTACGTGCGCTCAAGCTGAGAACAATAGCCAAGTTTGGCTTTGGGTAACGCCGATGACGACGATTCTGTCGACATTCACCCCATTTTACCCACACTTCGCCCCGTGTCATCGCATGTATTTGATGGCAATTGTTGGCCGTTTTCACAAACGAGCCGGCGTCTGCGCGGTGAAAACTGTTCCATGGATTATGTATTTTAAATGAGCCCGCGTGCAAGGTGTCACAATAGGTGCCAGTCTTCGCACGATAGTACATTTTGCATCGAGCAGCGACATGGATCTACTATCTGTTTTCCGATAGTCAACAAATATGTCTAGAAGTTCGTGAAAAAGCGCGACAGAATACACATTTTTGATGGAGTGTTTGAGCGGCTAGTTTGACATTCTTTTTCGACGGGCGCATGGACAGTGATTGGTTTGCATGCCAGCAGCGATGTGTCACGACGACGACGGCGATGAGCTCGTGATGCAGCAGCGGTGAGGCTCGCTTCGTACGCACGCACTCCCCTCGCGGCATGAGTCGAGTGAAATATGACGCCAAATTAAGGCGTCTCAATTCGACACGTTTTCCGATTAGACCTTTCGGGAGTAATAAGCGTGACGCCTGTTATTTGGGCGTGAACAAACGTATTATGATGCGGTCACATAGCGCATGGCACGCCAGTAAATAGGGCAAATAGATATATTTCGAATGTGTGCATCTTCGAATATTTTATGATTGATTTGGGGTGCGCACATCGTCAACATGTGAACACGAGTGTGAGAAACAAATATGGTTTCGATTTCGCGGTGTGTGTGCACTGTGCATGTGCATACTTGATACTGTCGTACATGATACCGTGACAAATATTCTTAAATTATATGGTATACCTAATTATGGACACATTTGAAACGCGCGGTATTCGAAACAGTGTGCTTACATGCTTGTCACTAGTGTTACGCGCACATGCGCGTGTTGCCCACCCCATAAAGAAATCTCAGTCGCGTGCGTGTTCGCTTGCGACATAATCCTCCGACACTGCGGATTTCGGAACGAAATGTTGATTAGTTTCAGGTGGCTGTGTGTGATTTACGAGACTACTGATGTTCATTTTCACGAGTATCATATAGAGATCAAATAGTATTATACATACACAACAGAAGATAGTAAAGCGTGAATATAGCACAATATTGTCCGACACAAAACTATCAAGTGTTTGTTGATTTATATTGCTAATGGTTATAATGGTTCATCAGTTTTCCATTGAGACATGTGTATTTTATTTTTATACCTTTGTCAAGTCATTTCCAGCCATATTTCTAATCTGGATTATAGACATTTGAGCTCTGCTAGATTGAATATGACAGAGAATATTTCGTTGAAATTGCATTGTCTAAACTTCAAATTCTTGTGTCAAGCTGTCCGTAATTTGTATCTTCCGCATCAACAACACTTCATTTAATGAATAGTTTGTACATATGTTTGAAAATGCAGCCAATTATCTAAAAGCATCGCACATTGCATACAATTATGCAACAAATTAGTAACGCTACATTTGAGGTGTCATGTCATAGATCAACTGACACGCCTCAACCCCGGGTATAATAGCAAAAGTTGTAACGGTGTCAATTCAAATTTCAAACACCACTTGAACCTTCTACACCATCCTCATGTTCGGATAGTTCTCTGACTAAAAACAAACCTACAACACGTCACGGAAGCACACACACACAAACACATCGGCATCATACACATCATTAAATCCGACCCGATTCGTGCATGCATAATTACGAGGAATAATACATTGTGAATGTACTAGGTAGCGTACAGTACAAAAATCCGAGTTCGTATATCCTCATACAACATTCATCCCCTCGTTTTCTCGGTCTCTGGGTCGCATTTCCCCAGTGAAATTAATGACACCATAATCAATGGCCAAATCATCGAATCATTTATTGATGCGATTATAAATTATTAAACATCCACACAAACGCGAACATGCACGCTCATACATGTGTCCGTATATACCCACTTATTACACGCTCACACTCGTACACACATACACACACATACTCAATATCACGGAATTTACGAACCAATTTATTTGTGAGCATATGTGCGAAGTTACAGCACATTCGCTCACAGCATCAACGAACTCGACGCAAACACGAGCGCAGTGCGCGATTCTGCGGCGGTGCTGGGTGTCGTTATATGTTCCATGCGTACATTCACCCCTTATTTGGGTGTGCAAGCTGTGTGTGTGTGTGTGTGTGTGTGTGTGTGTGTGTGTGTGTGTGTGTGTGTGTGTGTGTGATATGCGTGCGATATGTATTCGCGTGTGCCGATGATGGGCCGCACCGTCGTCGTCAACACTGCCGCCGACGCCATAACCGCAGCATCGGTCATTACAATTCCCAAATCAAATCTCATTTCAAAATGCGCAGGCCGAACTGACCGAACATTCACACAGCACACGAGTGCACGTTGCGCTGGTTATTGTTGGCAGCTATTGCGCGAGCAATTGCACACACCGCAACGTACGACGCATACAAAGTGCGGCGCAATAATCTAGATCCAGACAATTGAAAGTATTATTGTTTCCAATATTCACCTGACGGTAACCATTACATCTGTCTGCGCCGAATATTGCAAGTGCCGAAGTTGAAGTTGTGTGCCTCTCGGAAATGGGAGCTAAAAACGCAAATGGGGATGAATCGGCCATACTTTTCATCGCGCCTAAAATAATAATAATAATTTTATTGGAGACCTAACGTAATGTTTGGTTCAAGCGACGAAGACAATGATGATGATCCATTTCATCACGTTTTTCTTATGATATGTAAAATTCCAGGAAAAAATGTGTGTGAAGGGGCACATATTTGAAACGACGTTGGAATAGAATGTTCTTAGTTATTTTAAACAAATTTGTCGAAATGATATGTGTGTCACATTTTTTAAATTTTCTCTCTCGCTATATTATATTAATACGAAATTTTTCTATTTGTGTAGATAAGCTCTAACAGTAGTATAGAACGACTGGGATTATGTATGTATGAGATTTTGTACGGATTCAAACGCCGTACCCTGTAGCCCATTTGCATGGAATCGAGGATGACGCAAATGATTCGCCACATTCAACTGACACCAACTCATCAAATTGACCACAGCTAAATATTAAATCACGGATACGAAATATTTTGGGCGAGAAAAATCAGTGCCGGGGTCCATCATTCGGTATGCATTTGTATCAGTTGGTGGTTGTTGGTGGTTGACAGAGCCAGTGGGTGCTACGAGGGTTCCAACCGCCCTTTTTCCTTAGCCCACAAATAAATAGCCGTCATATGAAAAGTTGCGACGATTAGTGGAAATAATAATGCTATTTTGAGTTTGAAATTAAATTAATTTGGCACACATCAGGTGTGAGTGCAGATGATCCAGATAATCACACGATGATTCAAAGAAGAATGTTAAACGTTGCCTAGGGTTATATAGTATACAGGGTGCTCCAACTGCTGCGATAGCATTTTAAACTTGAAACTCTTTTGATGTGCACAACATTTTTTATTTTTTATTTCACATTAAATTTATTTGTTCCTTTCCATTTTGTATTCATCATTTTTTGAATATAATATCCAACGTGCATTTTGCATCACTTTTTCCAGTGTCTTTGTGGTAATAAGCGATATTTCCCGGCTAATATTGGTTAGGAGCTGAGCTATAGTCTGTGGCCTGTTTGCTCTTCAAATACCCCCACAAATAGAAGCCCGGTTGCGTCAAATCGGGTGAGCACGGCTACACCAAACTGCGAATTGTGGTGTGTGAATGCCGTGTCTCACACAGATATAAACGTTTGTAGGCTCGTTGCGTTTTGACAATAGAGGTTAGTTGATTCTATCTATTCATAATTGTGCTTAGGTTTCGGACTGTGGATGTCGTCTAAAATCGTGTTGATGGATAGTGTCAACGCGAGTCCGGTGTATCACGCTCCATTAGAGTTTGCAATTTCCCGGGAATTTTCATTTCCCGAGAAATGGAAATTCCCGAAATCGAGAAAAGCAATTTCCCGGGAAACGGGAATTCCCGAGATCGAGAAACACAAAATTCCCGGGAATTCCCGCGAATGTTAAAAAATGTGTTTATCTCACAAGGGGAGGTCACGCAAGTGTCGTTACGGATCACAGTACGCGTCTAGCTGGGTCAGTAGTGCGCGTCTAGGGGCAACATAAAGATACTTGTTTAAAAGGACTCTTGCCAATGCGCACTGTGGCCGAAGATATTTGCAGTTCAAGATTGAGTTTTTGTATTAAAGTTTTAAAATATGACAACTTCTAAATTCCTATAACTTTTTAGTGACAGCCCTCATGTCAAAACTGTGGTACAATTTGTGGTACTGTCATTATGTTATTTGTTATTTGTTTATTAATAATCCGAAGATTTGGGCCATCGACGTTATAGAATGATCGAATGACAATTGTCACTGATCGAACATCTGTAAGATTAATTTCATTTATTTTCATGTACCTAATAATAAAGAAGGAGCAAATGGAAATGATATACTGCAAAATTATGCCCAAAAGATGAACCTTTCATTCAAAATGCTCAGATTTGAAAAAATCGCATAATTACAGAAGTTATGAGCAAAACTTAAAACTATGTTCAACCTAGACGTAGTTCCCTTACTTTGGAAGGTTGTGCTAATGCTGTTATGATTCGCTGCTACTCTTCATATACAAGGGAGAATGCAAGGATGGCCAAAATGGATTTTAGTGTCAAACTGTTATTATTTGATTGTTCTTCGACACCGTGAAATAAATGGTGTACAAATTAACAATAAAAGCTAGCCCCTCTCTGGTGAAATCCTGCATCCGCGCCTGTGGGTTGGCCAAAGATGCTGGAAATCCCCAGTGTGCCGTTTGCACATGTACAAAATGAGAGCGTGTGTGATCCTGATCAGTTTGTGCATATGTGATACGATTCCCGCCGTCGATTCGTCGTATTCGTCGTCGTCGACATGATTGATATTGTCTCCCTATAATTGAAGTCTAATCGATTTCTAAGACGACAATTTCGGATTGCGCGAGAAGTGTGCGTGTGTGTGTGCGCTCGCGCGCGCTTATACCGCGATGCTGTCTGACTGGATGAGCTGCTGTGCGGATGCGGTGGGAAAAACGTGCTGCTCATCGGCCCGAAACCACTTTGCACCCGACCAGAGCGAAGCTGGCCGAGCGGGCGAATGCTGAACTGACGGAGCGTTGCCTCTCCGTTATGACTGTGCTGTATATGCTTGGCATGCACGCATGCTCATGGTATACTTTTGAACGTCCAATTACACGCCTTCTTAAGCACGCGACGGGCGAGGGTATGCCGATTATGTCGCATTTATGCTGGAGCGGCATCATGTGAATACATACATGCACACAAGTGGAAATGAATTGCATGTGTGAGACCGTTGGTCGGGTTGGCGGCTTAGTGGATCTAACTCGGCTGCGTCTTCCCGACAATCCCAACGCCAATCGAGACGTATGCGAAATTTTTTGAAGCTCGATTCGTTCATTCAATCGTTCAGCCAGGCACTTACGCCTATAGTGACTAACTTACAGAAATGTTGGTAGTGAAGATACCGTTGTTTGTTTTGATTCCTCCAAATGACCTTTTTTAATTTGATGGAAATTAATATGCGATGGTAAAGTACGCACTCTGAATGAAACGCTGAATGAGTAAGTGTCATCTTTATTTAGTATTGTAAATGTTGGATACGAATATGTTTTGTAGCGGAACATTGTAAGAGGTAAGTTTACGGTCAACGTAGAGGTCTTTTTTATTCATTTAGATTTAGATTTGAGCTCTCGTGTGGGCCTAAAAATCCATCAACAGCAACGATTGTTGTCAGTATTGGTGAATGATGAGGATTTGTGCACATTATGAGCTATCGACACAACGCAATGACATCTAACTTAATTTATGCCATATATGATGTTGTGATAGATGGGATTAGTTGTCAAACATTAAAACTATATTTCGCGAGATTGGATGCGACTGAGTGTAAATTCTTCATCCCAACGAATACTTTTTTTGTGGTAATAACCATCAATCCGGCACATCTGCATTATGGGCGAGGTGTGAACTATTGTGTCAACGATGTTTCACGCCCATAAAACCACACTCGCGCTACCATATCACACGAATAATGAAGATTGATCGCATATACCGTCATATTTTTGTGGCAGTTCCGCAGAGCATATTACGTTATAGCACGAGCACAAATAATATGTTTCCATCCGTTCGTCGTCGCATTTTCCGCACGAGTTTATGCAGTCCTGCATTCGGTGACGGTGATGGTGTCCGCAACATACCGTTTTAATGAGTCCGCAACGCTGTCCACGCGTCCCTACGTCGAACAGAAAGGAACATTTATTCTAGTAATTATTTTTCCGGCCACTCATTTTTCGTGGTTGCTGTTATGTCTCTCTTTTGTGATGTTTTCTGATTCACTGTGATATAATGTGTTTCACAATCGGGATTTGCGTTTTTTCCACCGCAATAGTGAACGTGATGGTCCTTTGTATACGAGAGAAATGGAAGTAATTTCAAGCCTCCACAGTAGTATTTATATGCAGACGACACGCCATAAAAAGTAATTGCAATGACACCCGGACGAACGATATAAACATGATGAATGCAGAGTGAATTGTGATGTGCTGGCCGAGTATGTTAACCAATTTGTCTAATTCCATCGATCTGCCCACAACATCCGCAGTTCACGGGTCTTTTAATTCAATTCGACCGCTAACTTTGCAAGCTATTTGAACTCAACGGAATCTAATAAAGTAGAGTGTTGACAAGCAGCACCAGCATCACGCACATCGCACATGTAGTGGTCGTAAAATTATATTTGCCTTCACACTTCGGTTTTTGACGTGTGTGTGTGCGTGTGTGTGTTAGTGTGGGTGTGCTATTTAGGCATATGTGCGTACACCTCACGAGTGCGCGCGTGAGTGTTGAGAGTATTTGTATCACCACCGAGCAGAAATTTAATAACATTCGGCGATAATAACTGGGTGCAATTACGCTGCCGGCGACATAATGAGCTCAGCGTATTAAACGCGAGTAAACCGGATGCACACGTACACAACACCAAATGACACCGAGAGGTGCAAAGTGATATTCCAAAATTGCCTGTAAATGCTCGCTGTATGCTGCTATGCTACGCAGGATCTCTGGAAACCATTAAGTCGAACGGCTAATGAATCGAAAATATAAGAGCACTTTCTTCGCCGCTAGCCTGACAGCTTCATTGGGTATATTCTAACCTCACTGGCTAGAGTTGTTCGCAAAATATTTCCAATGTCAAATATTACTAGTTTGAACATATTTGGTCATCTCCATAGAAAAATCGAGAAGAATGATTTGTCGCATTTCGCAATAACCATGATCAATTCCTGCCCCATTCTTTCTCAATGCACCATACTATAAACTGTATTCACTTATGCTGCAACTTTCTTAACTTACTTATTCACAACTAGTTGGGACAGAATAAATTCAAACTCTCTTTCCACCGCATTGAGTATCGTGAATGCAAATTGTTGATCGATACAAACAAACAACGATTACAATTGTGTTTTGTAAGTTATAGTGAAGTGGAGAGTGGAGAGTTGGAAAGCACATCCAGAGCACATCGACGAGGGGACTGCGTGGCACGAAAAGGCCAGGAATGGTTTATGTTGGTTGAGCTGTCGTATGCATGCCTATATGCTATGTATGAGATAATAAGAGTCGAGTTCGAGGAATTTAAAATCTCAAATACATTTTTAATGCGCATTCCGCACTCCCGAAGGGAAGGCACAAAGAGACGCAGTCAATGTGCGAACGTATTATGTGCGAGTGTGTGGAAGTGCGGTTTCGGAATTGTTGAACGCTAAGTATAAGTGAGGTTTGGGAATGCGAACATGTGCCAAAAACCTCGACTCAGCGTGTGCTTCTCATCTCTAAACACTAAACACATACACGTGTGAATGAGCGAGAGAGAAAAAAATCTGTATACAATATATTATGCACCGAATACACTAAGTCGACGGAGTTAAGTGTAGACACTCCACACGCCAATGAAATTTATGCTCGGCTCTAATGCATTTGTCTCTAGGGCTAATTTTAATACGCATGCAATTCGGGTCAACGTAAAATGTTTGCATTTCATCTGTTGACAATCGAACAACATATTTAATTGTGACTACATATTAATTACCGTTGTACAGGTCAATTGACGTTCTGAACTCGAGATATTATTGTTTGCGAATGTTGTATTTTCTGAATGTGATTGTCGTGATAAATCGAATGAAGTGGATGCTCTTGAACCTGTGCTCAATCAATTCGACTGGTGACATTGTCAACGATATCTCAGATGCGAGCGTCGGTGATCCTGAATACACATCATTTTGTTGAAAACTACCCTCCTCACGTCATATAGGATACAAACATCTGCATATAATATGGAATATCCATCATGGTTCGAGTGGCAGCGTGAGGGTGTATTGAATACATCTAAAGTACACACAACACTCGTTTCACGATGGCACGTGACATGTAAATAATCTCATGTTCCAATGATAGTGGGTGCAAAAATTGAAGTGGTTACACACTGATTAGGACCGCAAACAAACTGAAAATCCGATTTCGTTTTCTCGGCAAACACTCTATAACAAGACATTCTACATAACACTTAAACCTCTTATGTCTCGGCATATACGTTACTGAAAAAACGGTATAATGAAAGTCACTTTTTCACATTAAAATCGAAGGACCAAAATTTAGAAAATTGGTGGAAATACCGTGGTAATCAAGTTTGTACCGAGTTAATTTAGGTTAAGATGTAATGTCTGCTGAAGTTGTTTTAAAAAATATTTTGAATGTGAGGGAAGAAATAAAATACATCTCTCAGACAGCTTAACACATTTCCTCTCAAACATGAGCACGTCGGGCGTGTGACAAGAAAAACGAAAAACTGACTGCGTCCCTGCAGATGTGTGCAAATCCGATTAACGAATCCGTTTCACATAATTGAATGTTTTCATTCCGGCGGGGTTGGAGAGACAGAGAGAGCTAAATTTAAAATTTTCCACTTGACTTCATTTGCTGGGCATGCTGAACTTGTCCGTTGTGTAGGCACTCGTATATACTATACACATGCAGACTAGCGCACACAATGACAATCGAGTCAAAATACTAGTCGGGGTGAGCGAGTGGTGTTAAATTTTGCAGAGCATATCAAGCACAGAGCATCAACAAACCATTCAACTGCGACGACGGCGAGGATGAAAACAACGTCAGAAGGGGTGGAGAACCGAAGCAATCTGAATATTACATACGCACGCTCGCTACACGATCATAGCCCAGCACACTTGCAGCAGTCTAGCGGCACATGATGCTGCTGCCGTGCGACAAATTCACGCGTATTATCACGCCAATGAACAGCACCGTAGATTCAGCGGCGATTGAAGAGGTGGAATAATTTATTTAAATTGAATCCCATGCGTGTTTGGAAAGAACGGCAGATAGATAGATGCGTACGCATGCGTGCACATTGTCATTACGGATGTGTAGTACGCGGAGTACATCGTCAGCAGCTAATGGTCGGAGGCTGCTGAACACCCAAATGTAAGCGTGTGCGGTTCAACAATAGTTGATACGATTGTCGTTGCACCTATTCATTGTGGTTGACAAGTTCGTAGGGCTTTATAAACGAGCGGATGCGTGCAGATCAATATGGGACTTTTATTATGAACTTGTTTTTTTCTACATCTGATGATTTAACATTTAAATTTTAACAACAACACAATATATACGCTACCATACGCACAAACTATTCAAGATTATTGTTTATTATTTTTGAACCTTACTTCTTAGTTTCGAATGAGTAAGCATAACGAGAAATATAATCATTAAAAGTAGAAAAAGACGTGGCACATTTTTCCAGTCAAACTCCGGCTAAAACGCCAG
The DNA here is from genome assembly GCA_024741255.1 of Exechia fusca. Taxonomy (NCBI): domain Eukaryota; kingdom Metazoa; phylum Arthropoda; class Insecta; order Diptera; family Mycetophilidae; genus Exechia; species Exechia fusca. Next base: position 10,172 of record JANTBZ010043262.1, read on the forward strand.
CCGAAATTCTTCGTGAAGGTAGAATTGGATACATTTTATTTCGGCAACATTCTCGTTCCAGACTCGTCGGTGACGGCGGAAGTTATTTCCAATTAGCAATACGGTGTGGCCGCATGTGCGCTCATGAATGGTCGCGAATCGCGCAGTTGAGTGGCGGAGTTGAAAAACTGCGCGCTCAATATCGGATTATATTCAGTGTCAATTAATTGGCAATTATCGAGCGTTGTATTGTGCACGCGACACTGAGGGTGGAACAGTCTTCAGTGTGTCATAATTGTATCGGTTGACGACCAAACGACCCACACATGAACGGCTGGAATACACTTGACATGGGTATAATGCGATCTCTTTTTTAATGTTGTCATGCAATTATCACTGATGCAAAAATGAGCATCCGCATTTAATGACTATGTCAAATGCGACGTTGTCGTCGCGCTTGTCGCAAATGCAGAATGAGTCAGGGGGCAGATAAATGTTCCACGAAGTGGCACCAACCGCGTGTCTGATTTTGACGAAGTCGCTGTCGGTCCTTTTGATGATGACGATCCGTGACCCTATTACTTACGTGCGTCGCTGTATGTATGGGGTACAAATGCGTGCGGCGCTACCATTAAAACTGATATACGCGGTTGAAATGTGTACACATATGACATACATATACGGATGTATCGTACAGATGACGCGCAGTGCCCTCTTTTTGGATGCTGATCGTTTGGCGGTAATGACGTGTGATTGCGCAAACGTTCTTCGACACATGACGGACTGTATGTTATGCAGACTTATTGAAACATTTAAGTATCAATATTAAAAAATATTTGAATCTTTTTAAGAATAATTTTAAGTAAACTACATAGTATACTTGAAGGAAATAATATTTCAAATCTTTTTCTAGGTTATTTTTCTATCTTCTATCTATGGTTTATTCCGCTTTTGTTTGTGTTTTTCTCCACACGATGATCCAAAAGGAGGATCGTAATGTTGCCTATGGTATCATAAACAGTAGTAACGCGACGGCGTTATTTCATATTTTCTCTTTGATATTACTCGGCTCCTATGTGTTTGATCTGAATACTTTTTTTGATACTTTGTAAGTCTGATTTTTCAATTTTGTAGGATGAATATCATATAACTGGGCTCAAAGTTGAATACGAATCCGCGTACCACGTGAATGCCGCGCTCGCTTTGCATTGTTGTTGTACGCTGCACATGAAGAGAGCGTGTTGGTTGATGTGTTCTGTTAACCAGAAATGTCATATTGGTCGACGTGTTTGTTTTGATTATGAACTGACATTTTAACAGTAGAGACCCCACGTAACGCTACGGCGTTATTTCATGCTTTCTCTTCGATATTACTCGGTCCCTATGTCTTCAATCTGAATACTTTTTAGTTACTTTTTCTTGACATGATACCTTTTTTTATTTTTTCAGGATGAAAATACCTATCATATTACTGGGCTCAAAGTCGAATACGACTCGGTCTACCACATGAAGCCTCGGTCGCGGCGCGTTGTCGTTGTGCAATTGTTGTTGCGCGCTGAAAGTGAGAGAGTCAGAAAGAGAGCGCGCTCGACCGAGACGTATTTATCGTGTGGGACGGGGACTGTTAAATCCCCGAAACCGATTGTGAAGTCCAGCTACTCTTCAAACACAAGGGGAGTATAATGGAAAGGTCAAAACTACGGATTGGAGTACAAGCCACTTTCTTTAACTCGTAGGTGGTTATACCCAGTCCAGCCATGCCAATGACCTTTCTCTTGTAAATTGCTCGAACTGCATGCAAATTTCAGAATGAAATCTTCAATGAATTCGTTGAGCTCATT
>JANTBZ010043273.1:0-11983 GCA_024741255.1 Exechia fusca
TCCGGAAATCTTTTGGAAATTTCTCAGAGATTTCCGGAAATCGGTGTACACCTCGAACAAGAGTGATTTGCCCCTCGGCTCGACTGTGTATTATATCAAAAGACACACTTGAACTCAAAGGCACGCAGCGCCACGCACAACTCTCTATGTGAAATCTAGGCTTTTATAATTACTCGATGTTTTTTGCGTTGGAATATTTTGGAAAACACGAACGGGTTTTGGCCAACCCTGCGATCATCTGGAAAACGAGGGGCGAATCACTCTTGATCGAGGTACACCGATTACCGGAAATCAAACGATTTCCGAAGATTTTCAAAGATGTCTATAGAATTCCGAAGATTTCCAGAGATTTCCGTAAATTTCCAAAGATTTCCACAGATCTACAATGATTCCCACATGATTTCCGACGAAGTGTACACCGATTTCCAGTTTCCAGATACGTTCCTCGCTTGCCAGATGACCGCAGGGTTGGCCAAGCCGGCCAAATCCATATACCAGCAAAATAAAAACAAAAAAAACAACAACGTTATTTCCAGTGACAGTGACAAATGTGCGAATTAAAGTTTTTTGCGCCGGCGATAGCCTGAAATAAAAATTTACCTCGCATCCTATATCCGCTGTTTTGATCCGATATTCATCTATTCAACAATTCAACACTATATCAATCGGACAAACGCAAATATGAGCAAGGCACGAAACACTCGAGCATACCGCAACAAGCGCGGCGGAAAGCCCGGCGCCGGTGGCGGACATCGATCGGGCGCCGCCGATCGCGAGCTGGCCGAATGTGCGGCCCAACTAAACATCGAAGAGAGTTCCAGCAGCGATGAGTGCGGATCAACATCGTCCGAAGATGAAACGCTGGGCAAACAACCGCAGTTCAAGGTCGCCATGTGGGACCTCAATCAGTGCGACCCGAAAAAGTGCAGTGGCCGGAAACTAGCCCGACATGGTCTCATTGCGAATCTGCGGCTGGGTCAACGTTTTCCCGGTCTCGTTTTGTCGCCGATGGGCAAGCACTGTGTCAGTCCGGCCGATCGGGAGATCATCGAGTCCGCAGGCCTGGCCGTTGTGGACTGCTCGTGGGCCAAGCTCGATGAGACGCCGTTCGAACGGATGAAGTCACCGCATCCACGTCTGTTGCCATTCCTGGTGGCAGCCAATCCGATTAACTATGGCAAACCGTGCCAGTTGAGCTGTGTCGAGGCACTCGCAGCTGCTATGTACATTATCGGTGAGTGTTCCTATAGAACCTAGATATAGGTACAAAACAAATATATTTGGGAGTTTCATCGACCGAATCATTATTACAGGTCTCAAGGACGAAGCACGTTGGTATTTGAGCAAGTTTTCGTGGGGACACTCCTTCATCACGCTGAACAATTCGATACTCGACAAGTATGCGGCATGCAAGGATAGCGCAGCCGTTCTGGAAGCACAAAACGAGTACATCAAGCTGGCGGAAGATGAGCGGGCTGCACGTCGTGCTCGAACCGATTATCTCGACTTCAGCAGTAGTTCAGCCGAAAGCCAAGACGAGGAAGGAGGCGATGAGGACAAAAATCAGGCTAAGAAAGATACCACCAGCACTTCAGCGACACCTATGAAAGACGATGCTCCTGAGAGTAAAGTCGGCAATCATGATGGATAAGAGTTTCTATGATATATGTTCAAAGTTTGTTCTTCTGGTCTATACTCTGGAGAGGCCCAATGAATTCGAAAACAACTTCAATAATCTGGGTTCCTGAATAATATATATATGATACTAAAGAAAACGAATAGAGATTAATAACCACTGTTATGTTTTTTATATTGTTATATCTATTTTATATGATACGTAATTTAGAGTTTCAAACCTAAAATAATAATACTTTTGTACACCTGAATTTCAAAAACTTCACGAATAAAATCTCACGAATTCGCAATAACACTGTAAACTCGAAAAGTCAAATCTGTTTCCAATTGTTCAAGTGTTTTGTTTTATTGATTGGTCTACCAGTTACATAGTGATTCAAACAAATGTGAACCATCTGAACAACAGTTAGCCACTTCTCTATCTGGTTGATTTTAGTTTATACTAACGATTAGTTGGCTTAAACCATTTATTTTTAATTTTTCAAGTTTGCAACCATTTTTGAGGGACAACATGTAATAATCTAAACATTCCAATAATACAGTTTCGTTGAATAAACATCATTCTATCGCATACAAAGAATAGCGTGACAAACATCGTCTCATCTTCAGCTGAAGACGCCCTAAACAAGGCCTCTCCGTTCATCGAATGATTCAATTTTTAAGCAGTACACTATAGTAAAAAGCCATTCATAATTGTTTGTAGGTCATGAAGGGCCATCGTTGAGTGCCCAAATTAACTTTATTCACATCGGTGAGGATCTAAATTTGTTATGACACGCAATTTTTGATCAGGTTTGTCCAGAATAACAATAAACACGAAATTAATGATGATATAGTTGTTCGCAGTGAATAAAAGACTTCAAGAACGATGACCGCAAATGGTGGTTTTAAGTTTCAATCAACCATACATGTATTATTGAAATATAAAATTAAGATCCTTCTCGATTAAAAATATAAAAATTTGCAGGCTGCGTTTACTCGCTAGAAGATAGGATTATTCAACAACAAAAAATGCATTTAGAAAATGTGCAATCCTCACGAAGATACATCAAGAAACTTTGAGTAGCTGTAACTTTCAAACCACTTATCTGATTAAGCCCAAATATGGCATTGGGGCATTTCGTTTCCTTCTTAACATGAATATAATTCTTCACAAGTTTCACATCATAATGACATGAGATATCTATACATGAACCTCAACGTGTATTTTTCAATATGCACGAAGAACATAGTCAGTCACATGTGTCATTTTCAACAATTCGTAGAGACCTAATGGTTTGAATTTTATGAATTTTGTTTTCATAAAACGATAAAATGACATAAACTATATTTTTAAAAAATTGCGAATTCTCGGAGTTGGCCGGACTAACATTTTAGAGCCAAATGTTAGTCCGGCCAACTCCGAGAAACGTCGTCAGAGCGATTTTACACGATTCTCATGAAAATCGTCCGTACGAGCACATTTTAAATATTATATAACGATTTTCACCACTGACGTTTCTCGGAGTTGGCCAGAGTATCTAGTAATACTGACATTGGCTTTAAGTGCGGTGGTACACATTGAACGAATATGGAATTGTTTCCAGAAAATAAGCTGTAGAGCCGAAAATATCAAGTTGAAACATGCAAAATAATTTGTAAAACGTTAATTGCTCTAACGTCTAATCAACTGCAAAAAATGGTGTTCCTAATATTATAGAGATAGAAGTTATGCTCTTTGGGTTGGTTCAGTTATTCTCCATGCACGTAGGTGGCAGGTATTCAGATATGTATACTTACTGCGATTATTCTTTCTTCTACAAAATATGTGCTAGTGAAAAGAAAGCTTGTCTTTGTCTCACGTTTAGGCCATTCAAACTTGTTACACTTGGAATTGTGAAAATACGTATGTTCATAGTCTCTGTAGAAATCTATGAAACCCGTTATGGTCAATGAAATTTTGCATACTTGTTTTCAGGTCTCTAGCATTGAAGTAAGAGCTAATTGGAATAAAGGTCATGTTGTACTCGATAGTCCTATGATAAATCTTTGTGAATATCAACTTTAAAATGGTTGAAGCACGGAAGAATCTTCGGTTTTGTTGGAAAATATTCCATAAAAACAATTTTGCTTAAAAATTTGCGATTTTCGGTAATTTTTTCTGCGTTTGGTGGCTTTTTGACCATCGGACGCAAAGCAACGTGGTATTTCTTTTGAACGCATTTTGCAGGCCAAAAAATAAAGGAACATAAATAATAAAGTGTTGAGGCTATGAACCAAGCCCATCGGCCTGTGGTAATCAACATTCAAACAAGCCACCAACGTAAAACGTGCGATCTCGTTTTTCATCGAACAGAGGGCCATAGTTTGCTTTAGAGACGACCATATCGAAAAATGTTAGGGACATCATAAATTGCAGATATGTATTATCATTTTGTTATCTTTTGTTTTTCTAGAATCAATGTCCTTATAGCTTAAAACAACCTTTAGAAATTTGATCAATTTGGTCACCCTGTATAACGCGGTATTGCGATTTCATATGCAGCATACTACTGGCTACTGGTACTGTATTTATCTTGGTTTTCTCGCATCTGTTCTGTCCAGTGAGTAGAGTAGTTATACACTAACACTACAAACGATGTACTACCCCAATTTATTCAAGTTGGCCCACTAGCATGGAAGACACAACTTAGAAGTGCTGTAAAATTGTATCTACATATAATTTCTTGCAGCAATATTTTATGTGGTGGCACCCTACTTGTATGCAAATGTCCACAAGTCTGTCAAGCAGAGATTCATATTGAATTGGCCATTTTCGATGATCCAAGCAACAAATCGGAATTGATTCGATTTCGATTTTTTTTGTAAATGGCTTGTAGACAAACACGTATGAACTGTACAATTGAAAATAATGCGGTGATGCTTATCAATTTCGCAATATTAGAATACCAAACACGGCGTGCAACTTAAATAAATCGGTACATGCTGCCATGCTGTATATTGCTATTTATGTAAAATGTGCGACGAATGTTTCCTATTATTCTTTGATACAGTTTTAAGCATCATATATATGAACTGGCTACACAACATTGAAATATGCTGCAAAATATTATGTTTATACAATATTTGGGGTAGTACAGCAAGTACAACTAATTCAATCGTAATTTTATGCAGAAAATGATTTAAGGGAATTATTGGGTCGATATATAAACCACTGTATGTTATATTGTAGGCGTCCAAATCGAATAGTGTTGATGTAGTCTTCAACCGTAGGCAGTCCTTATCATTTGGTATACATTCCGAATTAAGTTTAATTGTAGATAATACAGCCATTCTACGATGTAACGTAACACTTATTCTGAAGCAGGGTGTATGTTAGAAACGTAGAAAAGAATAATAAACATACGTTTGCTTCTCACCACGGCTTAACTTCGGTTTACGACCAAATTTGCATCATATTTATATTTAACGCATATAAACTTAGAAAATACAAACAGTTCTAAGTTATTAGATTCTAGATCTAATTGGCTTTACAGTAATAACAAATATATATTAAACTTTCTCACCTGCTTTTCAGTTTGCATTGAATGATCGTACATTGGTTGTAAACAGTACAGTGTTACGTCTTTTCTTTTTACTGCTACCAATGTTCTTACGAACCGCACCGGTACTAGGACACATGGGTTCAGATGGCGATCGGAGATCTAAATCTGGAGTTAGCGAATTGTCTACATCGTCAGAACCGCCATCCGTTATATTGGTATGGAGCATTCGCTTTTGTATTTCCGATGTGTTGTCTGTATCAAGAACTTTCGATTCTAACTGAACTACTCCTTTTATTTCCGATGTTAGAGATGGCCATGTATTTCGAGTAGGACTCTGCGGAGAAGTTAGCATTTGTGCAAAAGAATTGACATTCCTCTTTTGATGTTCTGTCGATATCGACACCGGTGGCTCTTCGCCCAAATACTGTGGATGAAACAAAAATATTTTTAAAAACTTGATAAAATAAACAATGCCGACCGGATACACTTACTTCAGGATAACCAAATGATGACATGTCAATATTTGCACCCGCATATTCCATTCCTATGCCCGACGCCTGTCTCTCGTGCAGAGCATCAATCTCAAGTACTCGTCGATTTTCTTCATTTTCGCGGCGTTGTCGCTGCCGCCATCGACTATCCAGATCGTCTCTGAACATATCAATGACCACATCACTGACGATCGCATTGTCACCTTCACAACATAGTTCGATCTGTACCACCTCGAACTGGCTGCCAATCGGCAGATGCTGCAAATATTTCAATCGCTTGCGCAGAACATCCGTCATCGAGAAACATTCTTTTTGGACAATCCGTCCAGAAATCACGGTTGGAGCATGTTGCAGTTCACAAAACTGAGCTTGAAGCATGCGCGCATTCAGGGAGTGCAAGTACATCAGCTGGGTGTCGGCTGCCTGATAGAAGTAATAACAATCTTCATCCTTATGCGTCGGTTCTTTTCCAGCGTGTTCAACAGCGCCAGCAGTACCTCCTTCGAAAATCGGAGCGGGTAGCTGCTGTCTTCTGTCATTCTGCCGAACCATCGAACTCACTGTCGCAAAACGCTGTTGCCATATAACCAGAGCTCGTTCAATAAACATAGTTTCTGGGCAATCGTCGCCGTTTGTCGAGCGTTGATGCTCTAGCTCCGCTTTCTCGCGTTGCAAAATGCTTAAAACCTCTTGCCGATCGGCCAGTATCAGTTTGCTATTGATGCGCAACGTCTCCGGATCGGACATGTGAGGCAGTCCATTCCGGCCAGATGCCTTCTGTTGCTGCTGCGCATTCGCTTGAGACACCTGCAATGAATCTTTCTGTCGACACATGAGGCGCAACGTGACGATGTCATCCACATCGAACACCGCACACTTGCTCACGACAGCGCTGCGCAGATCCTGCTCGTATATGGACTCGAAGCAAATCGGACACTGGCGCCACTTGTTGTCGGACAGTGCGAAATAGTGCAGCATGCATGGCCAGCAATAGACGTGGCCACAGCGCGTCATTTTCGCCGCCACCGGCGCATGCAAGCAAATCGGACATTGGGGTTCGGTGGTGCTTGTCAGATGGACCTGTTCCACCAGCGACCAATCGATCAGGTCGGCGACGGCAGTGACCTTTTCGGCTGCTATCTGTGCGTCTGCAGGCAGAACGTTGGCACCGACCACAAACTGGCACTGCGCCTGGAGATACTGTTCTCGGTTGAAGCGCAGCGACGGATTGCGATGCCGGCCGGAGTTCGCTGTGCTGTGCTGCTGACTGTGCCTAGCCGTGTGCTGCATTTCACGGCTATTGTCGGTATCCGTATGCGATGCATATTTGAAGTTCAACAAATGATTCAAGTTCTGCTTCCTAGCGGGCTCCGAATGGACAAACGAATCGAATTCGTCTTGTGCGGAGTTGAATGAGAGCGATTCCCGGTTTCGTCGTCGCGTGCTGATCCCATCGCGTAGCGATCCTCCATTAGGCGGTTTCTTTGTGCTGTTACCATGTGAAGAAGATGATGGTGTAGCGACCGTTTTCGAGATGTTGCTGCAGCTTCGGCTGTTGTTCTTGTGTTTACTTTTCGGCTGTCCAATTGACATGTCTATACACCACACACACACACACACATCGAAACACACAAGTGATTAGCGATCAAAGCCTTCAATATTTGTTTTTCTAGTTTCGAACGTACCATTTTTACGCGTAGATGATGATGCTGTAGAGTCGGATGTTTTATTCGATTGTTGTGTCGGCGGTGTGAAAGAGGTGTTGTATTCCATGATTGATGTTGGCTGAAGTCGCTAAGGAGATGCGATCTAGAAACTATTAAACTAATTACTTATTACGTTGACAAGCGAAAATGGCGAAAAGCTTCGAAGAGAACAAGAACTTTTTTATTATGCGTAATTTTCTATGATCGGTTGTTTTGTTTTGTTGTTGTTTTTTTCTTTTCTTTGACTACGAGGGACACGAGACACGAGGGGCCAATCGCTATCGCTTCCAGCTACAATTTATGTACGTTCTGTGGGAAATCATTTGGAAGTCACAGGGAATCTTTTTGGAAATCGATATATATGTGAATCATTAGATTCCTGGTTTCCGTATATTAGAGAGTAGATTATAAGCCACAGATTAAAAGATGGGGTGTATTGGCAATTCACATACAAATTGGTGTTCTAGGTAGAAAGTCAAAGCAATGCAGTGTGTGAGCCACATCTGTTTAATCTTTGGTATAATATTATAATATACTACAAAAAAACGGATTTTACGAGTAAACAGCCCCTCGCTAACATGTGGAAAAAAACGTGGACTGATGACCGCAAGGTTGGCCAAAGGCCAGATGACCGCAGGGTTGGCCAAAACCCGTCTTCCTGAAAGACATTCCAGCGAAAAAAAAGGTTGGCCAAAGATTTCCAAAGAATTCAGGAGATTTTCAAAGATTTCCAGAGATTTCCAAAGATATCCACAAGATTCTCGGCGAAGTGTACGCACCGATTTCCAGAGTGATCCACAACTCGGTCTAAACCATATCTTGTTTTCCACAGACATTCCAAGGAAGAAAAATAACCAAAACATTCCAACGAAGACTTATTGCTTCCAATCCGATTCGAGGGGCGAATCACTCTTGTTCGAGGTGTACACCGATTTCCGGAAATCTTTGAGAGATTTCCATAAGATTTCCGTGAATTTCCAAAGATTTCCAGAGATTTCCGGAGATTTCCAAAGATTTCCACAAGATTTCCGGCGAAGTGTACACCGATTTCCAGAGTGATCCACCCCTCGATCCGATTATCCGATTCAATACAGCTGATCCAATATATATATATGTATATACATTATAAACAGCAGATTTCAGATTAACATTATAGTTCTTACATAGTTATTTCTACCCGCACATTTCTGTGGCTGTCGTGCGCATAAGAATGACTACGCCAAGTATTGAATCTAATAAGCCGGCTGTACAGCAAAGTGTTACGCGATCTGATATCTCTCCGGATGAAGTCAAAGCAAACATATGGTCGGTGAGTGAATATTACGAAACTGCCTCAATTTATTCGTATCTGAAACATGCATGATGAAAATATATAACTATAATAACATGTTGATATCATCTCACCATAGATTCGGCCATGCTACCTGTACAAAGAAGAATACGATGAATGCAAAAGTATCAAGTCTCGTTTTCATCAGTATTTCATTCATGGCGAATCGGTGGACTGCCTGCAGTGGAAACGTGATTATGATAGCTGCACGAAGTTCGAACGTAACACCGGTGATGTGCAATCGGCCAAGGAGGTGATCGACAGTGAAATCGATAGACGTGCTAAACGAATGCAAGCACATTATCAGAATAATGTGTGGCGCAAACGGCAGTCTCCTCCCAGCGATTGGGAGAAAACTCTACCAGACTGGTTGGTCGAGAAAAACCAAAACACTTATTTGGAGTTGAAGGCTAATGAGATGGCTGAGCGAGGTGCAGTGAACAGCGCGAAGGAAAATCGTACGATGTGTTCGGTTATGTAGAATCGAGTGGATTGGCGCCGTTGGCGCTATATACAAATAAAGACGAAGATAATTGTAGACCTTATTAATCGTATGTATGCCCACGTATGTTCGGCAAGAAAAAATATTTTTTTTAACGTGTATGATTTATTTTTTGTAATTTTGTACACTACTACCCTAGATATTAATTAATAGCTTACTTGGATGGACGGTTAGTTTTACGTTATTACTGTATGTTAGATGTTTGAAACACCAGTAGAGTTGGACGGGGTAATTTTTGCATAGGGACAACTTTTCACCCTCCCCAACAAGTAGTCTACCTGCTGCCACCAGAGATACTCCGCCAGTGAACACGCGCCGAAACTAAATGATTATTATGACATCAAAGCGGAATTTATCGGCAAATTTGAATCTTATATTATTGATCGATATATATGAGTCTCATCGAGAATGCAAAAAAATGAGTAATAACATTTTGACGGTAAAATTAGTTCGCGTAACTCCGCCGGACAGTCGTTTTTGTCGATTTCCCAGGCCAACAAACGACGACTTTTTTGTTATTTCAATTATTTCATAACGATAAATATATTACATTAAATCAGTTTTTGTGTGTAATTATTCTATTGCCGCGTATTCAAATCATACAACATATTATTATAAATACACAATCAAGAAGGCGTCCAACGAGACGTCGTTCAACCTCATCTTCCTCATTTTGGTGCAGATTGCTCTCAGCTGTAAAAAATGCACGATCAGCCTCATTGCTTGTAAAAGGTACCGATCGAATGCTCGTGTAGGCCAGCTGCAATTAACTGCCAAGATCTCAGCAACAGTCTTCGAAACTCGTGATTATTATCGTTCAACACGCGTGAACATGCATGACGTTCGTTTTACAGTAATATGACAACCAATCGACATTCCCAAAATTTGAGAAAAAATAGTAAAAATATGAAAAATCAATTTTATGTATATAGATAACACGAAAATATGCAAATCGGGAATTCCCGGGATTCCCGGACATTAGTAGTGGAACGCTGTAAGCAATGTGAACGCAAGTTGACGTCGAATCATAGACGTCGAGTCCGCAAGAATTCCATACGATTTGACGTGTTGAACGTGTGGAACGTGTGACTTACGTCTACCACAAAAGTTACAGCGTTTACCTACTACTGGTTATTGAAACACTACACTAGTATAAAAATGGCAATATGGACATGGACTAGCATCCAGCCAACACTCGAAACCTAACAACAGCAAAAACGAGTATGAACAAATCACAAATGTTCTTGAAATTAATGAATATTTACCAAAAGTAGATATTGCATTTGATTACGATAGATGCAAAACTGTCGAAGATCAAATTCCCTATTTTTTTATAATCTATATATATATATATATGTTCATAACAATAATAATATAAATATTCATAATTTGAATATGCATTTTTTGTTTGGTATGCCTGATTATTGCTACCAATTTTACTATTTATGTCGTGGCTACCGAATGCACATAATGTATGCACATAACCCACATAACACACAAACAACAGGCAACGCGAGACGCGAGAGGTTGTGTATAGCGAGTAAGTACAAGTGTTTCGTGTTATTTTTTAGTGTATGTGTGTGTGTGTGGTAATTTTACACAATATAAGATTCAAAATGCTTGCTTGTTCGATGTAAACATTCTTAGAGAATTCCACAACAGGTATCACGTGTGGATTTACTATTAGGTGTACAACCTTGCTCTCGCCGTTTTTGTATATCAATCTCTTGCGGTCGCTCTGATTGATGGAAATTGATAAAAATCGGCATAAAGATACAGTAGGATTGGGTATCTGTGTACCTAATGGAAACAAAAGATAGGTCCTTATCAGTTTGAATCACGAACTTATTTTCGATTGAACATGTCCGCGTTCGAGCCAAATCCAAATTTGCGCCATTTGCGGGAAGTCATTCTTTTCTTACATAATTAATCGAAGATCAGTAAGGCCGAGGCTCATCGATGCGCCCAGACGAAACTTACGGCGAGGCTGCTCTTAATAATGATAAAGATCATGTCGCGAGTGAATTCAACGCTTCAAAAATTGTTATTCCGGAGTCTTAGGCCTTTTGGTCTTTGGGTGGAACAAGATTTGTATATGGTGTGTTATTAAGGGCTCAGGCCAAGTTAAATCCACACTATAGAGATCGAATACCGAACGAAATTGATGCGTTTGAGTCGATCACTGAAAGAAAAGCAGCCTCAATTGAATAAAAGAGACAAAGTTATTTTCTTGAATGACAATTCTCGACACCTCATCGCCAAAAAGATGACCCGTTGTAAGGTCACGAAATCCGGAAGCTACCAAAAAGATGATCAAAAGTAGTATCTAGCAATTGTCAGTATTTTGAACAAGGAATATGTAGCCGTTTTTTCAATATAAATTCTCAAAGTTGAACGAAAAACGGCGGGAGCAAGGTTATACTACATGGTTCACTAACAAGGGGAGGTCACGCACGTGTCGTTACGGATCACAGTGAGCTTCTAGCTGATGATTCTAGTTCTAGGGGCAAAATGAAGATACCCGTCTAAAAGGACTCTTGCCAATGCGCTTTCTGTGGCCGAAGATATGAGAAATTGAAGATTGACTTTTTGTATGGGAGTTCTAAAATACGACATCTTGTACAAGCTACAACTTTTTAAAAAGATCCCTCATGTCAAAACTGTCATACAATGTTTTCATTGCCCATCTTGTATCTACAATTCTGCATCAACAGATTCTCGATCACTGTCATTATGTATGGCATCATGTGTCCGATGATATGGGTCATTCACGTTATTGAATGATCGAATGACGA
>JANTBZ010043284.1:0-11978 GCA_024741255.1 Exechia fusca
GCACCGTTTATAAAGTGGTGCATGTGTGTTGCTCTTATGGATAAGCATAAGCTTAAGCAGGTGCTTATGTTGCTTGAAGTTTCTCGTTATCCACCCCGTCATGTGTGACGGAACTATTAGCAAAAAACCGAGGGCATGTTTTTTCGACGTGATTTTTGCACCCCACTCTATTTTAACTGTACAATTTGGTGTCGTAAAAACAAATATACATAATTTATGTTTCTTCAACAGAATAAAATCTAAAGAAACGAAGAATAATAACATGGCCTCTATCATTTAAATCCGCGTGGGTGCTAGTTTGATATGACAATTCTACATACTAAAACTCATACTTATACACTACAAATGGATAAAATTGTTTTTTTGTTTTTTTGTACAACCGCAGCCCTGCAAAAATCCACATGTACCTGTTGAGGAATTACCTTTATCTATTTGATGGATTCGTTGACATGACGTTGACATTCACCGGTAAATTCTGCTTCGAAGTCAATCATTCGATATTTTTTATAAATTCTCGTAGGTTATTCCCAGCGCATTGATTTGAAATTAATTATCGCAAAGATTTTACGACACAGACTTTACACACTTTACCCACTTATTGAATCATCGTTTTTCCGACAAAGGCTGACTTTTCAAATAAACAAATGATGCAATTCGAGAGAAACATATCTCCGATTTACAATATAGTGGGACTTTTTATGATCAAATCACAGTGAATGGTCCTGAGTCAATTTCAAAGTTAGCTGTGCATCATCTGTATTTAGCACTAAATGTAGATTTGCTGTACTCGATTGCCAACCTGGGCAAAACATTCTCATAAATTATGTCGAGTTGAAATGTTGTTTTAGGAACACTACATTTTCAGGGCTGCCCAGTCGATATTTTAGGTTTTAAGAGAGGCCCGAAATGATTTTTCGATACGAACATTCGATACAAACAATGCATATTTTATAGATATTTTTCCTTTCATGCTGATAAATCGCGTTCCTAAAATTCCGTTTTTTAGAACGTACATATGCAGCTTCGAAGCTTCAAATCAATGACTTATGGATGTCCAAACCAAGAAAAAGAAAAACAATTTACTTTTTAAAACTATTCACAAAACATTTGTATCCAAGGATTCATCATAGCTTAAGTTTTCCGAAAGTTAGAGTCCAATAAGATTTAAAAAAACGAGAAAAATTGGTAGTTATGGTTTCTATTGCATAGGCTAACTCAAAAATAATTTTCAACAAGATATTGGAATAAAGTAAATCGGGGGATGTGTTCTACGTGATTAACTCACAAACCATTGTTAAATATGGGTTTTCACTAAATTGTTGGCAGAATCAAAAAGTTAGTCATGAAGTGACCACCGCATTTTGTATAAGATGTCATAGACGATCGTAGTCTATATTTAGATATCAATAAAAGACAAAATTCAGTGAAATATCTCCGTTTATAAGGGGTGGTGCAAAAATGGACCCTATGCTAAATTACCCCGTTCACCTCTACTAATCTGTGTTACTGTTAATAAATGTAATAAAACAGTGTAACAAAAATTTAATCATAATGCCTCATTTGCATTCATGATTTCACGACGGATGAAATACGTGAAATGTAATATTGAGCTACACCCAAATTTTGTTTTCATTGTGCTTGTATCTGATAGAAGTTTCAACGTTTTGCAATTCTATCAGCTACAAAAATCTAGAAAAAGCTTATGGCGTAGCAGGGATATCACTTTTCAGTTCAGCAATAATTCATGATTTCATGACACATGTTGGTTTGGATCAGTTAAAAGGTTATAACAAATCATACATAGTATATGTCGCCCATGTTATCAATTATTTATACCTCAAATGTCATTTTTATCACCATTAAATAGTTGAATATTTTCCTGAATACGTAGAACCAAGGAATATTGTACCCACCGGCGTCAATGGGTTAAGCGCTTGTTTTTCGCAATATATTCGGTATGATATTTGAAGTGCATACGCATAGGCGTTAGATTTTATATAAAATAAAACTGTTGAGGTATCAGCCAACAAGTTAAAATGTCAAGTTCGACAAATCCTATTACATATTGTGAATGAAATAAATACTATATAGAGTAGATGCTCCTGCAATCGGACTCTTGCTAAATTTTAAAATCGGCAAATTCAAAGTGGTTTTTCCTCTTCCATATGCACTTGTGTATTTGCAAATGCAAATGATATTGGTGGAATAGGCCCCAGCGCTATATTGCTTGAATATTTTCTGTATGAAATGCGAAGTGCATATGCACAGGCGTTATATTACATACTAACATTTAGACTGTTGTAATTTTAGACATAATGAAATAATAATGAACTGTTTAGTTTCAACAAAATTACCGATACTTGCATTCTGTTGTTGTCAATAAATGAAATGAAATATTGAAGCAGATCTAAACATATCCCGTAAGAATAACTATAATTCAGTCAATCGAGACAAAACGAACATTCCACATGCTGCTGTTATTTATTCACTCATCACAAATAATTTATTTCTTCAACATTACACATTAATATCAACACATATCACTCCACTCCACACGACTCCTCCTACTCCCTTCACTTCTTCTCCGCCTTATGCTTTGCCACATACCCAGCCAACAACGCCAGTCCCTCCGAGCTAAACTTCTCCCCCACAATCTCCGCCCTCTCTCGCTTCAGCCAAGCCGCAACATTCTCGTGCTTGCCCACCTCATAGCCTCCAATCTTTTCAAACAACGACACCGTCGCGTACAGCGCATAATCCGCCACCGAACGCTCCTCACCCCCAGCCACAAACTTCTCGCCCTCCAGGAACGTGTTCAGGAACCCAAACGCAGCGTCCACCTTCTTCATCTGCTCCTCCGTCGGCGGCGCATCCGCATAGAAGCTCGCGTAATACGCATCGCTGAACGCCTTGTACATCGAACCCATATCGAAGTACAGACGCTGATTGATGCGAGCCCGCTGCTTCGGATCGGCGGCCGGATACAGGGCATCATGCCCGGCGGCTCCGGAGCGTCCGTACTTCTCGACCAGATAGACCAGGATGGCGCGCGTCTCCCACAGGGCGAAGCCATCGTCGACCAGCGTTGGGATCGTGTGCTGCGGATTGATGGCGATGAATTCGGGCTTCAGCTGGTCGCCGGCCATCAGATTGGTGGGGATGAGATTGAGTTCGACGCCGAGCGCGGCGGCCACCATCTGGATGACCTGGCACTGGCTGGAGCCGGCAAAGTAGTAGAAGTCGATGGTCATGATGATGTGGCGGGAGTTTTTTGAAGTGTTTTCAATTTTTGCGACTGAACGGATCGGCGAGCTGCGAGTGATTGTGGCGATGGTTTGCGGGAGCCGGTCGTTTTATACATTCCCCGACGAGTGGCGTCGCGTCGTTTGGGTCGCGCGGCTATCTGGAAAAAGCGTCGTTTGTAATCTGCGTTGGGCGTTGGTTTGTTTGTGTATGTTAGGGGTGTACGATCATGAAAAATAATAGAATATGTTCGATTAAATTACTGATTGATGATTATTCAGTGGTAATATGGTAAAGGTATAGTGGGTATTAGCGTAGTCGGGTTTAAGGATTAACGGATAACTGACTACGACAAGACAGATTGCTTTGCATGACCATCATGAACATATTGACTCAACAATATCTGCACTTGCTTTATTCAGTTTGCAGCGCCAGGACATGTTCAATGCGTGAAAATTTAAATCTGCTTTCGTTGCTTCAACAAATAACTCAATTACACAAATGTTAGATTTTCGAACGTGACTGAAACCATTTTAACAACGCTTCATAAGAAAGTTCTCATTTCGGCAGTTTAGGGCTCTGATAAAGGGCTCCAATAGACCGAATGTCTTCGAATCAATTTTCCACGCCGGTGGTAGCTGGACTTCTCAATCAAAAATACACAGTCAATTTCGGATTTTTAACAGTAGACACTCCACACAAAAAATACGACTCGGTCTACCACGTGAATAACACGCTCGAGCTGATTTTATCATATATGGCCGCCTCGAGCGTGTTATTCACGTGGTTCGCGGAGTCGTATTCAACTTTGAGCTCAGTAAAATAATAGGTATTTCCATCCTAAACAATTGAAGAAAATTGTATCGTGTTGTGAAAAATCAAACTTACAAAGTAACAATAAAAGTATTCATATTGAACACATAGGGACCGAGTAATATCAAAAAGAAAGAGGGAAATAACGCCGTCGCGTTACATGGGGCGTCTATTGTTAACAAAGATACAGCTTTTCGAAAAACTGAAGAACAAAATCGTGTTTTTTCCGCTAGTATATGAAGTATTGTTTTCAATCGTGATTTACATAGAGTTAACAAACACATGTGGCGTAATGTTTTTCTATGAATTGTTCGTTAAACCATCAAGAACATATGCATTTTCTCAAAAATATCCTCACTGGTTTGAATAACTGGATCTTTATTCTTTCTGCAGCATCCACCGGTCATTTCTAATGCAATATGAAATGCTTTTTGAATCAGTGTCATCGGAAAATAAGTTATCGATAAGTTATCGATTTGTCGATATTTTCGACACCCCACCTCTAGTTGGACGCCGTGCAACGACGTGGCTTATGTGTGTGTATGTTCGGTGGTGCTCCAGTGTCGATATGGGTACGCTGTTCGTATGTTCGGTCAATTGATTGGAATGGCATCGGTGTGTGTGTGTGCGTGGCACTGATCTGTTATGTGTGTGTTGTCTAAGTGCACTATACTATGTGGGAGGTTATGCTGTGTGGAAGCGAGAGCAGAGCAAATTGATGTTTGCAGATTACCGCATCACATCGTCATCATCATCGCTCGTCGCTGTCGTCATCGGCAACAACTCAATTACTACTAGCAGCGATTCTAGCAGCAAACATATGGTAATAACGTATGCGACATTTAGAGAAATTACATTACAATTAAACATCGAACAAACAATTTTTTTAGGCTGACGCAGAACGACTGTTCTCTCGAGAGTTTGGTTAATTTAAAAATAACATGTCCTATGAAACGGCCTTTTAGCTTCCAATCAACAAAATTGTTACGCCATTGAAAAAGACTATTATTTTCGGTAATTCGGAATCATGTTTCCGAAGGTCCGTAGAAAATATTGTTGATTACATTCCATAATTGCAGTTGCAACAAACAGGCGGTTACCAAATCTTATGATTGCTTTGATTTATGCATTCATCGAAGTACCTCGCTACGGTTGCAATTTTTCGAATATAATTATTAATTATATTCTGA
Organism: Exechia fusca; assembly: GCA_024741255.1. NCBI lineage: Eukaryota > Metazoa > Arthropoda > Insecta > Diptera > Mycetophilidae > Exechia > Exechia fusca. Next base: position 5,247 of record JANTBZ010043284.1, read on the forward strand.
ACTAGCACTAATATTTGATAAGAACTGCTGTGAACATATGGAAGAATATTCGTAACATATTTCGAGGCATTTCACTGCATTTGTTCACGAATATTCCTTCTATTGATTTACTACTATCATGGGGTGATATGCAGGCACTAATTCAAAATAACCAAATCCAATACGGCCAATTCATGCACATATGTGTGCCCAAACGTCCAGCATCGTCCCCCGTCCCATCCAAAAACATATGCTCGAACACCAGCCAGAGTTACGCGCATTTCTCGTCATGGCGCGCAATTGACGACCGACAGCGTTAGCCTATAAATATCACCCGACGACCACCGGCGAGCCGATCCATCGTGAGCGAATGTTTGCACAATGTTTGAGCGCCGTAAACATTAGGCCACACGTCGTCGTCGTCGTCGTCGTCGTCGTCCATATTGGAGGTCGCCATCGACGTCGACAACGCACCTACCAGTAGCGTAAGTCTATAACTTTAATTTGGTTAATCAGTCGTTGTAGGGTTCGTTTGAAGATTTAGGTTGCCATCCGAAAATATTTATTGCCATAGTTCTAGTTCAAGGTCGACAGAGGTGTATTTGAGCAAGAGAAGGTCTATAAAGATATTATAACCGACAAATCAGTCGTAACCAAAGATACAATATAAATTACAACTCCAATTTGATCTAAAACCGGTTAAATTTGCTCAAAATCACGAAACACATTATTTTCTGATGGCCTTAATGGCTGGAGGGGAAGGACTCTTGTGTGAAATCCATTGTTTCCCAAAACGACAGGGTACTGATTGTTGCTAATGAAGGACAAAAATAGAAAAATAGAAAGAGCCTTTATAATATGACGAAAAAATCCCAGTTTCCAACTATCGCTACTAGTATATCAACTCGGGGCAGCTCGTCGCGACCAACATTCACACTCTGAGCACACAGACGCACAACATACCACACCAAACACCGATCAGCGGATGCCAGCAAGGAGTGTGATTGATGGTCATGGCAGCCGCCCCAGAGAGAGAGAGAGAGAGGACATCGATGACCCGACGACACATGACTCACACACATATGCACCGTACGTCCACGTTCAACGCGGTCAAGGTTAAAGTGCTCTGGCTCTGGGCAAACTGGCCTCTATCTTGATACTAGATATATCGCGCTAATGGAAGGTGGAGCTGGCCCGCAGTAATTGATTGGAACGAAGTGCTTTGAGATTGAATCGAAAAGACGAATCACCCGAACGGAATTGGAGAATAAATCTATCGGAAGCACGGTGATGTGATCATCATTACGCGACAATAAAGCCGACTACAGAACTACCAGACACCAGACCTATTGACATTGTTGAGCCTCATTTGCATAGAGAGAAAAAGTTGTATTCAAATTAACATCAGCGCACATCCGACGTATATCCGACGACGCAGAGCCGACGAAGCCGATAGTGGAAAGTCACGTTTCAGTGCTTCTGCCGTATGCGAAGATAACTATATTATTATCAGGAATGTTGAATCATTGGGAAAATCGATTATATGTATAGCTATATTTTTTTGTATTGAACTAGACTCTTGTATGTATGCTTTAAATTGAGATAAAACTATGATAGTACACAGAAATCGATCTGATCCATCTTGGGTACCAATCCATACGATTGAAAAATTCCCATATTCGATCTTCGGTGCCTAAGAATATCAGAAAAGTTAGGTAAGACCTCTCCCTCTTCGGGCAGGCGCTTTGTTTCATTGCTAATTTTGCTAATACATATAAATTCAAATTGAACAAATCAATCTGAAATATGCTACAATTATTCCTCGATTCTCCAAGAATTCTTTGTAATTTTGTTTTGTCATTCCCAACTGTAATGTGCGTGTTTTCTGTTCTCGTTTGAACGCCGAGATAACAGCGAAACTCTCAGCCTCAGTCGTACACGATAACCAGAGCCGCAATCCGTGGAAGCGCGAGCGAGCGAGACGACAAACTCGAGTCTCGGACTCATGCGTATACCACACGTAGTATGGGAATCGTGACCTATGGATAGCGTATAGCATAGAGGCTCTATGGTTTGTTGAATCGCGAGAAAACGCATCGCTTACGCTTACGCGCACACAAACACACACACATGCTCACACACAATACCCATTCATTTCGATTTTCACTTACCATTCAAAGCGCCGATTTGGCGCCGCCGTTCAGCTCGCTCGTTTGTTTGGCAGCAGCAGGTTGTCGTCGTTCAGTCAGTCGGTAAAAAAAAGTTCACTGTTTGTGTCTACTGTCTCGTGTGTCTCTTGTGCAACCAAATATTGATATTGACAGCGACTATCGTGTGGAAAACGAAAGCACATGTGTGATAAAAAAAAACACTACGATATACGAGACATCCGCACGCATGCACGCACACGAGCTTAGTAGCTCAAGCTGGCTGGGTTTCGAAGAGCACACAATCGAGCAGACGACCAATTGAGGAATGCACCTTGCGCTCGAGCGCAACAACCTACTCTCTGCTGCTACTACTATTTGACATGTGCATTATTGTTCGCGCGGTTGACTATTTATACTTTGGTATACAAACCACACACATACTCGTATCGCACACACGCGCAGGAGAGGACGGGCGAAATTGCGCACCTGTGAAGCGTCGGTAGTTTTGAACGAATTGTGCAATTTAGTGCTGTTAGCGTGAGCGTAAGCCGGTTTTTACTGGTATTACCAGTATTGACAATTTGTTATTACCGTTACACAGGGTTTAATAAATCCGCCCCGTATTGAAATCACTATTTTGAACCCACTTTCGGTAACAAATATTTCGTTATTTTGAAACAAATACAAGGTGGCGGAAAATTCGCAACACTCTTTCGAAACGCTATAACTTCCACAAAAGGCCTTCAATTTAAATTCGGTTTTCACATTTGGGAAGTAGAAAGCTGCATTTTTTGTCACAAATAAATTGGTCGCTTAACTCCATAGCTCTCCATTTCGCGCGATAATATCAGTGAAAATGACTGAATCTGTGCATATGGAATGTGGTCGGTATGCGCAAATAACGGGATACTTTCGTCAATTGTACCTGAACTAACGATCATTAGAAAGCCTTTCACATCGATAACATGTTTCAAATTCAACTTGATTCAACACCTGAAAGATAATCGTTGACATGTAAGATAACAACAGTTTTCCAATTTGACCAATATCAACAGCCCTATCTCGGGATTGCATTCGTTAACTAGATATTTTATCACGAATTTCTATTGAGAACACTCAACTAAACCTTGGAAATTTCTATAGTTATTCCTATAATTTAATTAGCGAACAGTGTAGTTCATAATTTCCTAGTCGTATAATTTCAGATTTTTGTCTAGAAATCCAGCTTTCACTTATCGCCTATTATTACCATTCTTGGGTTTTGAGAAGGTATTTTTCTCATTCAACAAGTCTATGTGGACACGCGCTAGATTTTTGGAGATTCATATAAAGTTTCGGCAGAATATACCACACATATTACTGCAATTTATCGATAAAAACGATATATTTGACATGCATTTTACAAGGAACGAGACGACGGATATCATTTTCCTGTTTTTATGTACAACAAGTTTGATCCTTCCGTTTCACAAATGTGAAATCAGAAACCAAATTGAAGGCCTATTGCGAAAGATATAACGTTTCAAAATTGTGTTACAAATTATGCGCTCAATCATTCAAAACATGCGTTTATATTTCGGCATAAGAACAAGATTTGTAATGATGCAGTTAAGAGAACGCACCTTTTTTATCTACAAAATTGATTTCAAGTAAAGTCTCAACTTCCTCTAATCCTCCTCTTGACTTCTCTAAAGACTTGTGCACAATTCTTAATATTTAATTTGTGTACTGGCTCATTGTCCTAAATCAATCGATAGAAAAGTTATGATCCCTTGACCAAACATGAATACGAACAATTTGTACCGGGACAAATAATTTATTTCACTCTCCATACAAATTGTACGTGTTTTGTCGACGGTGTATAGGACATAACTTGATACTGGTTCAACTTGTAGAATAATACATGTGTATTGATGATGTGTATAAAACCTATATCATACTTTTTGTTCGTTAAAATAGAATTGTGCAAAATTACAATTTTAGTGCAATGAGCTACGGTAGTAATTTTGACGAAATACAAAAAAAAACGTACTCGTGCAAGAAATGTGATGTTTCGCAACTCTGTATCTTAGTTAGCTACAGACAAGCACTGAAAATAAGTTACTTCATAAAAAAGATGCGCAATGAGGACACCAACAATTTGCTTCTCAAACTAATCCGTTTTCAGGCCAGTGTCAAGAAATATCCATGTTTTCCAAAGTGCGCAAGTTCGCCCCGTCCGCCACCCATATTCGAACAAGTTCGTTGAGCACACACACTCGGGCGAACACAATAACCGCAAAACACGCATGCGCACACATGAACATGCACCCGCACACGTACGCAAACACGCACGCGCACACACACACACACACGCTCAATGTGTATATTGCAGTGATAAGAAACTCAGACGCACACACACGCGCTGACGAAAACAAAACGCGACACACGAACTCACGACAAACACGCCACTCACAGAAACACACACACACACACCACTCACATGTTCATGCACGATTGCGTATGTGTATATGTTTGGCGACGGTTGCCACACAATCACGACTTTCGATTCAACCGCCGCGTCGTCGGCCAATAAATCGTAATGACAATAATTCGAAAAGTCGGTGTCGACATAGACTATCGTCGTGTCGTGCGTCGTTACAAAAACTGTGTGTCGCAGTCACGAGCCGCACGAACAAGTGAATCGCCACGATGCTTTTCACTCGATTGCGCGGCGTGAAATTCGCAACCTCAGTCGCAGTATATGGCCTCGTGTGTGGCGGCGCGTCGCGCGTGATAAGCGCGGAAAATCGATAACAGAACCGCTCGGTGCTTCGCCGCAGTCCCGCCAGTTCCCAGTGGCGCACTTGAAAATCACTTTGGTCGCCCACTGGCGAGCCGCATCGAGGGAGGGCGGCACATTTTTCGGCTCGAATCGTGTGGCGTGTGGCGTTTGTCAACATATGTTCGCCTGGCACCTGGCAAAACAGGCACGACATCCGCACTACACGACACATTCGTCGACTTTAATAGGTCATGGCGAGGCGAGCGTCCAGGCACGCCAAGCTACGACAACGTTGAAGTTTAATCACCTGTTTGTGTTGTGATGTGTTGTAAATTTGTATATGGTATGGGTGCTCGTGTTGTTTGGATTTCGTTCGACGTGCGGACGTTCACAAAGCACGATGAGGAAATCGGCGCACTTCACAACACTGCTGCCAGCTGGGATGCACGATGCACACAGCTCAGCGATAAAAACACTCGACTAGACTCGACGGAACAGCTCTCGTTGCGCGCGCACGCGACGCAGTTTTTTTTGTCTGCTGCGCAGAGTCTGTTTGGCGTGTGCGACGGCCAAAACGCGCGCGATCAAACTAAAAATTGTAAATTGACGGAAATCAGATGTGAGCCGAGCGGAGCGAACGACGAGCAAGCGACGAGCGAGCGAGCGATGAGACCCAGCCAGAGTCAGAGCCACTAACAATATAATAACAAAGCACTCATACTATCGCGCTTGGTATACCATACCCATACAGACGAGCGAGCGTACCGATGGCGCACGCACGAATGCCATGACACAAGCGCACCACAGCAGATACCGACGACGACACACACACATACAAACATACACACGGGTTTCCCGGGTGTGTGATTCCGGGAATTCCGGGAATTCGGGAGTTATGTAAATGTATCGAAACTATGTGATGCCGTTCGGAAGGCCTATTTGGAACGAGTTTTCGAAAACGTCAATTGAAAATTATATAATTTCTTCAAAGTTTGAAAATGTCAATACAAACAAATTGCCTGCCATTGCATACAATCAGTCGATGTGAAAACGTGCGGTTCGGAATAAATGAAAAAATAGCTAAAACAGTGAAAAAAGGGTCTAAAAGCCATTAAATTTCGATGATATTTCGTAAAAATGGTTCAAAAGACGTCGTGAGAATGTTTCTTCTAGCAATTATCGCACTAAACACATCATCATCATGGAAAAAGAAGTCTAACTCAGATCTATAACTCAGATGTATAAGAAAATACATTTTCTACGTGTATCTCTATTCTACATGATGTAGAAAATTCATTTCTCACGCCATTTTATACGTAATATAAATGGGCCATTCACAACATTAACATCTCTGTGAGAACTTTAATATCAAATTATATAATTTTGTTTAAGTTTCAAAACGCAATAGAAACAAGTCGCTTGCCAATTGAATGTTTCTTTCGAAGAGTCTGGTTACTATCTCTATATTTCAAGAAAGTTACAACGGCCAAAGACCAGACAATCTTTTGGAAATAATTGACGCTACATAGTTAAGCATCTAGTAGGGAAGAAACTATCAACCAATCCTTGCTTATTACTTATAACTTATAACCAAGGCCCGGAAGTTAAGGGCCTAAAAATAGTGGCTAAAAACAGTGGAAAAAAAACAAGATTTCTCGATTATATTTTGTGAAAATGGTTGAAAAGACGTCGTGAAAATGGTTCACCATGCAATTATCGCACTAAGCAAAACACTTGCATGAACAAAGCTGTTACGAATTAAATTTTTTGAATATTTTCCGAAAAATTAGCAAACATTTTTTGAAACTTTTTTTGTACGAACTTCTTTTCGATTTTTTT
>JANTBZ010043295.1:0-11967 GCA_024741255.1 Exechia fusca
ACGCGGAGCCGTTTCATTTTAAAAAACTCGAAAAAAAAATCCACAATCAATTTTATATATTTTTTTTAGTGATGAGCTTTTGCGCCATTTTATTACCAATCATTTGAGTATATCTGCAACGTTCTAAGTCACTCCTGTAACGAGTTACGGCTTTAATACCAAACATGAAACACAAATTTGGAAACTGAAATGGAAACTGAAATAAAATATTCCTCTCCATACAAAAAATCCGTGTTTCGTCGTCGTTTAAATTGCCTTAACTTAACTTTAACTTTATTATGCTCTGAAAATACCATTAGAAAACTTCAACATTTTTTTGTATTCTCATTTTATTTCATTCATTTTTTTGTTCGTCGTGATCAAACAGACACACACATATCTTAAATCTAGCATTTATTTTTGTTTTATTTTCCAATTTCGAATATGTTGCTGTATTTTGTTTACACTAAATATGATGCCGCGCGTATTTTTTTTGTCTTTTTTTGGATCATGGGTGGGGTGCCTCGAGAGAAGTGGGGAAGGATGCTAAGAAGGTTGCAAATCGAACCAAAACAAAACAAATGAAGAAGAAAAAACGAAAAAGTATATCGGAATGTTTTTGTTTCGTTTTTTTCTTGTGTCTGGATTGGGAAGTGATGAAGTGGAACTACATTTTAGCACACACACACACTCACGCAGAGTAACATAATGATTGGATTATATATTATTGTATGCAATAGACAAGCCGTATGTATGTGTGTGTGTGCGTGTGTATATGTGAATGTATTGGTTTCTATTCGGACGCTAGGCCAGGGAACTCGAGCAGGATCAGATAAAATGTTGTGTGTATTCGTGTGTTTGTGTTTATTTTGTATTTTCGAACTAAAGATAAGTTCGGTTCGCTTCGGTTTTCTTTGCATTTACTTCAACTCCATCACCACACACCGGCAAAACTAAATTAAAACGAAAAAATCATTAGCCCAATGCGCCCCCTCGCATCCGACCGGTGCAGAGGAGGAACTGGGGGTACGGAAACACAACGCGCAACGAAACACGCCCGCATTCGGTTTGGCAACAGCTTCGGGCGGGCGCAACCTAACTCAGGCTCAGCTGGTTGAGGGCGAGCAATCGCTCGACGGCCGCATTGATGTCGCCGAAGGTCGCCGTCAGAGCTGCGTAGAGTAGAAATATGGCATTGGATTAGATTCCAGAAGATAAAGAACAGTAACATTGGGCTCGACACGCGAATTTTGAAAGGTTATACGAGGTCTTAAAAGATCTTACAAGATCTTACAAAGCCTAATAAGCTAGTTAAAAGGTCCTAAAAGGTCTTACGCCTTACAAGGTCTAAAAAAAAGGAATAATCTAGTAACAACGTGTTCACAAGCTATTTTGCCAGTTACAAGGTGTTAACAAGCTATCTTTCTAGTTACGAGGTGCTAAAAGAGCTAAGCAGGGCCCTGTTTTTCGTACGCGAGGTACATTGCATTTCGAATTTGCAAACGTGCATATGGAAAATAAAAATAATAAAAAGTAAAAAGCGAATCAGCAAATCGTAGCGAAAATTTTCAAAGAGATCATTCGCACTACGATTTGCAGATTCGCTTTGCACTTTTTGTTTGTGATTCTCAATATTCACGTGTGCTAATGCGAAATGCAAAGTACTTCGCGTACGAGAAACAGTCCCCGGCTCCGTTACGAGATGCTAAAAAGCTTACAAGCTCTGTTACGAGGTGATAAGCATGTTTGCGTTATTTCTTGGATTTAGAGAGAAATATCTATGTAATAGGGGTGTGCAATAAAACCCGTTATTTTTTCCCTCAAGAGGAATCTCTGCCAAACGCTTTGACATAAAGACCTTGGATAAGCGTTTCTTGAAGGTTTTAAGAACAGCTACAAGAGACCGAATCCCAATTTGTGTTTACATGTAATCGTCTGGTTGTTATTTGAGCCCAAAGATGACGATGTACGTGTCGAAAATTTGCATTCGCGAGGATTACTCTGGTACTTTTCCTATATTATTAAGAAAATGTAATCCACTTTGGTAGTGCTAATCGTTGTTGTTGCACGTCATAATATAAACAAATTTCAACCGAAAAAAATCCAGGGGCTCTGAATTTAAATTAAACAAATAAAAGTAGTTTTACTAATATCAATGGTTTTTTAATGTGACGTATATCACTCACCAGCCGCCCGATTCTGCTATTTAACTTATACTTCTACGATTATTTTTTACTAATTTTGTTAATTGAGCTTGACTGCTGGAACCGTCACTAATGCCAGACTTCGAATGTTTTTAATCAAGTGATTATTTGCTGCTACATACTTTTGTTTGTTTTGTAGTTTATATTCAAAGTCCACGCATTATTATTTAGTTGATGTAGCTGACAATTGCCGACCGACTTCGGGGCGTCGATACAATCAAAATGGAAAAAAATTATTAGCATTATATATTGAAAAATTGTAATCAAATGAATTTATATGTAAACACTCGATCCGATTGTCGAATCCGCGCATGACGTCTTATTTTTGTGTTCTGGCATTAGTGACGGTTCCAGCAGGGAAGCTCTGTTGTCAAAAAAAGTGAAAGTTAAAGTAAAATAGCAGAATCGGGCGGCAGGTGTTCCCTTTATTGATTTTTCGCTGAAAAACGCCAACTTTCGACGTTTCAAGACATTTTAAAATTTTGAATATATGCTTCAAATTACACCTAAACCTCCAATAGCACGGTAGATACGTTTCTGAGGAAACCGTGTTATAGAAAAACCGTGTTCTAAAAGACAAGGAGACCATACAAAAACAGGTGATACGTTCCAAGCTGAAAAAACGACCCAAAAACCCCTAAATTCTACGTTCATGGTGTAAATAAATTCATCAAGTGTTTAATTGCACATTTCTTGTTTATATTTTTGAAGCGTTATAGTTGAGTTATTATTCTTCTTTCGGCTTCATCATAGAATTCTCGAAAAACCGAAATTGTCGAAAAGTATTGTTAATTTTTTTGTACATGGAAATCGACGGAAAAACGATGAAATCTTGAGAAAAATACCGTGTTCCAAAAGTGTTACCGTGTTATACAAAGTTTCGGGCGACTTTTTTTAGATCGTGTTCTATAAAACCGTGTTTAAGTGTTGGTTCTGGTATGTTTTACAAGTTGTTTTTCGGAATAAGTTGATGATTTTCGACGATTTCCAGTGATTTCAAGAAAACAACCAGAATGTATCGACGAATGAATTCTAACGATTTTCATTGATTAGCGATATTATTAGAACAATTTTGAAGATTATCGACGATCCTTGTGATTGGAATCATTTCATGATTGATTTCCCGGATATTTGTATGACAAAAGTTTCCGTCGATTTCCGTAGATTTCTGTATATTTTCATTGATTTCAGAATGTTTCTATTGATTTTCATAGAGAGTAACCGAGAATGTACTGTATTTGCATCAAATTGCACTTTCCATTTTTGAGATCCAAAATGACAAACAAGTACTAATGTACTTTATCGGCAACCCTGCTTTTCAGTGAGTTTGGAATAATATATTTCTAAATTCAAAATGTTAGTAATAATTTCATTCGGAACTCATTAGTTTGTGGTTGTTCACGTTTTTTTTCTGAAAAATGCCTGTGTGATTTACGTGATAATTTCAAACAATTTTCGAAGTAAAATACGACTTTCTACTGATACTTAGTCCCTCGCCGTTGACAGCTTCAGTTCATCTATTCAACAGCAGAGGGTCAAATATCTATTCGCAATCTCGAACGCACTCCGTGCTCAACAGCTGTTGAATGAAACAGCTGACGGCGAACAGCTGATCACAAATATGTCAACAAACCAGGTGTGAAGCGAGTGGAATGTTGGTATTGCAGTGCAGTTTGCATTTGGCGTTCCTCTCTAATTTCGTATTCAGATTTACCTGTCCACGCTCAGCACCTCGAGTTGTGTCCAAAGGTCCGTCGCGTTTCGCGTTCCGCGTCTGCACGATTTTGCTCAGTGCCGAAACACCGAGTTTACCAAACGCTCGTCGCGCACGAATCGCGTGAAACAAACACGAACAACTCCGATTACCTTTTCAACGTTTGTCGTGCGTGATTTGCACACGACACTGTCGTCGTAATTTTGTATCGTACATTTCGCGTGGGAGGATCACCCCAATAGCCCAGAGTGCTTATATCATGGCTGCACTAAAGGAAATCTGCGACATGCTGGACACATACGGCGGCCGTGATAAGGTACTTCACACATGCGCGTAATACCCAGTGTTAATTTCAATGTCAGCCACACTTTCACTTCAACTCAAAACCCGTTTCGTTGCTCGCAGATCATGAAAGCCCTCTGCTACGTGGCCAAGCTCACCGGCGGCCTCACAGCCCAGCAGAATGCCGACCTATCCCGGCGCCTGCTCATCTTCAGCTCCAAAATCTCCGGCGCCCGGACGACGATGCGCCTGGTCGATGATTTACCGCTGCTGATGTACTCGATGGAGTATGGATGGGGTAAAGGGGAGCCGGATCGCACGATGTCGATGATTGGCGTGTTGGCCAATATTGTCGATCATGTGTACTATCCGGTGGAGAAGGTGTGCTGGCTGGCGGAGCATAAGCTGCTGCATGTGTCGAATCCGGATGGCTGGGAGACGACGAGTTCGGTGTTTTGGGTGGCGTCGATCTATTTGAATTTGATGAAGTGAGTGTGGTGATATTAATTGGAGAGCCATTTTCGTTGAATTTGAGAGCTGAGAATAATTCACAAGACATTTATATGCTATCCAATATCCTGTTGTGAAAACACAGCATTTGGTTTTAATAGTAGAATTCTTATCCGTTCTTTTATTTGTAATCGTCAGTTCATTCCGCAACTTGTGATGCTGAGCACACTCATTTTGTTTAAATTAGATCAAGTTTAGTTCCACATGTTTCGACTGAAATAATTCAGTTCTACCGAATGATGAATTTCAACAATTTGAAATTTGATGTGAATTATTTTCAGCTAATATCACTCTTGTGGCCACAGTGTATTTCTGACCAATTTCGCGATTTGTTTGTCGTGTAATCTTATCTCTCGCGCGCGCAGAACATTCCGAACGGTCGCCATCATGGAGCAGCACAAGAAATGCGTTCGCAAGCTTAGCGATGATCCCGGGTAAGTCCGAACATAAAAGCGGCATTCACAAAACGAAGCGCTTGACAATAAACCACAAAAATCGCGCAGCTTGGCGATGGCACAGCTGGGCGCCAAACAGCGGCTGGAGTTGATCTCGCTGGTGCGCCTGAGTTTGGATCTGCTGCAGGCCGGAAGCACACTGCCCAAGGGCTACTTGTGGGGCGGCAAACTGGAGTCGTGGCATGTCGGGCTGATTGGCAGTGTGTCGGCGTTTATCGGTATTTATCAGATTGTGGCCAAGAAGCGGTTGGCGAAGCGGTTTGCGTGAGGTTGAGGGGTATTGTTTTTATTATTGATTAGATCTAGTCAATTATGTATGTGAACTGTGTAAATAAAGTGAATAATATATGTATTATACGATGAAGTCGATGCTGACGAGCACGAAAAAAATGCACGATATAAACGATACGATGAAATACAACACAATTGCGACAGAAACACGACGTCGATATAGAGCTTTTTTTATTCAAATAAGAACGCGAGTTACAAGCGGCGAAACAATTATATTACGTTTTGGGTTGTGGGATTCGGTTGAATATCTCAATTGTTGTTTCGGGTTTATTGTTGGTTCGTAGTTAGGCATTTCGTATTGTATTGTCTGTTTATTATAGTTTAGGCTGAGTGAGTACTTTGCTGAGCTTGCGGTAATTTTTTTTTGCATTATGAGTGTGTGGTTTATTGCTTGCGTATGAGTAGAGAGCGTATTCCATTTGTAATATATATGGTTTGTAGAGTTGTGCCAAAGTCGTTCGAGTGAGTATCATGAAGCATGATCGTATAATTTACTTGTTTGTTGTTTTGTGTATAAATGCACCCTGTTTTCATTTCATGTAATGTTTTTGGCGATGGAAGAGAGCTATAAATCGTATGTCGCAACGAAACACAATTTTCGTGTGTGTTGTTTTGTTGGTGAATGTGTGTGTAACTACGACTACATATTTTTTTGTTTAGGTATACTTAACTATTCGTGAAGGCATTTAGTGCATGTTTACGCATATGTTTTGCATGTGTTTGTTTTATGAGGTTTGCGGATGTGTGTTTTTTGTCTGTTTTGCATACGTATACTTTTGTTCAAATTCAATATTCTGTTCACTAAAAAACTTTGGATTTGTAATAAAAACATTTGATTATGAAAATCAACGGTTGTACTCCCGAAAAGGCATATGTAATCTCTGTATAGTATATTTTGTCGGTTTGTGTGCGTGAGTGTGTATATGCGTTTTAAAAGGTTATTTTGGGGATTATTTTGGCTTAAAGGGATTATTTATTCATATATCGACTGGACGAATAAAACTATTACGAGAATTGGGTTAAAATTTGGATGAATTGTCTGATCGGGACGATAAAAAACCATGCTGTGAGTGGTGTGTTTCTGTTGGAGTCTCGAATACGGTGTTGCGGTTATGCTGCATTTGGATGGGTGAAAAGCCTCGCCTTCATGTAGCAGAAGTATGCGTTTATAATACTAACACGGATGTGGAATATTCCCTAAAATGGATGCGATCTAATTCATTTGTCATTCCCAGAATAGTGTGATTAAAAATCGTATTTAGTCTAAATAAAATCACTCCGCGGTGTTCAAAGTCAGCGGAAACAGCTCGAGTGCGCTGGAGGTTAAAAACCAAACTCATTGATATGTTTAACACAAATGGATGGAATTCCTAAAACGTTCGCTTGAGGGGGTTGATTTTTGATAAACTTTATGTCGAAAACATGTGTGTAATATTTGTATTGTTCTTTTGATTTTTGGTAGCCCCATGATTGCTAGGCGAATTTTGGTGGTGTTTGTGCGTACATGTGTTTGGGCGTGTGCGCATGTTCCATTCAAATTTGGTCGTCAGAGTGTGTGTGTGTGTGTGAGCGCACTGATTTGTGACTTTGTGTGTTTCGTATTTGGGGGGGTGAATTATACATGTAGAATAACATATTGGTTTATCTAAGAGATGTGTGTGTGTGTATGTTTAGATATAAGGTGTGTATTGAAATATATTAACTGCGTGTATGTGATTGTATAGTATACTTTGGGTGAGTATGTTCTTTTTGGTTTGGTTTTTGATTGTAAGTACAACAATTATTTATATGATGAATGTAACAATAAATGTGTGAGTGTGTGTAAACAATAAATACAATATATAGTTTTTTGAATAATTTAATTATTTTTTGTTATATAAGATTGCGTGTGTAAGCTGCGATTTAATTCCGCAGATAAATATATAAATATTTCTGTTATATGTATGCACGGTGTTATATACTATGTGAATATTTATGTGTATATATATAAATATATATGTTTATGACTTAATGTATATAACAACACAACAAGTGTTTATGCATCGAGTGTTCCTCCTGCGTGTATCTTATCTCCAAAGTGTGTGTATGTTGGGGGAGCGAAAACCGTTGTTGATTTTTGTGTGCAATAGTGTATGCTTCGACATTGAAAACGCCCCGAACCAGCCAGCCGAAAACGCCGGCACGCATTCGTAAAAAGTCCACCGAAAAATATGCGCGCGCGTCTGCGTGTGTGTGCAGTTGTGTGTGTGTTTGTGCAGAGGATGCTCTACTTCTATATTACCCCATTGGCGGCGAATGGAATGTTCTCCATAAAACGCAATCAAAATCGACGAATCGGATTGTGTGTGGATGCGATTCGGGCATAAAATCAAAAACGGTGTTATTGTCTATAGTTTCATTCCTAAAATCAACCATTTGTCAGTATAAAACGAGGATAAATGGGATCGGATGTTGTGTGTGATTGTTGCGAGTGTGAATGGAAGCGGCCAACGATGACGATGATGAGCTGCGACGACGCAAATCATGTGTTGATTCAACATTCAACACCTCTCTAACCTGCTGGTTAGTGACTGTTTCGGTTGATTTTATGAAATCATGTGTTCTCTGTTTCGTAAGCTCGGTAGTTCATCTTCATGTGTGTGTTTGTGTGTAGCTCTATCGATTCGGTCGTCCTACAACTCTAGTAGTTTTAGCACATAAATTCGCGCATTTGATCAGTGGAATTCGTCGTCGTCGTCGGCATCCTCCATTTCTTACCGTGTTATTTTGGTTCACGTTGCCTTCATCACATCGGCTGCCTGCGCCGCAAACGGTCGCGATCGGATCGGCCGCCGGCGGCGCCACGCCTGCGGCTAATCGCTGAACATGAACAGATCGCCCATCGCATTGTAGTCGGAGATGCCGGCCGAAGCGCAGCCGGATCCGGAGCCGGATGACGTCGAGGACGACATCGAGGTGGACAGGCAGCCACTTCCGTTGCCACCGCCGCCACTGGTGCCGTTGGACATGGGCGAATTGTTGGCCGAAGCATTGCTGTTGTATGTGGAAAGCGCACCCGATCCGGACGATCCGGATCCGGATCCGGACGACAACGACGACGATTGATGGTGATGGTGACCGGAGTTGTTGTGATGGGGCAGCAACGTTTGCTGCTGCTGCTGTTGATTGGTGGTGGAGGTGGTGCTCGATTGGTGCGATTGCGGCCCGATGCCGACGAGATTCTGCGACTTGGAGTTGCGTGTCATTGGCTTGTGGTGGCGCAGCTGGGCGTCGCCGTTGTGCAGCCACTGCCAGCAGGTGCGGCAGAAGTAGCTGCGTGTTGGTTGGAAAATGTCATACAAGAAAAGATGTTCATTTATACCAGAAAATTATGTATGTTTGTAGATAGACCGGGCCACAATTAAATTATTTAACTAGACATTTCAAGACCTTTTTACTTACTAAAACTAAACAACTTAACTTGGCTTAACAATAAAATCAAATGCACTTTCGATTGATTCGAAGTGCGCAGTTCCGCCTACTGGCGGACCTCACTATAAATGGGCTCCACTTCGAACACCTTGATTTTTTTTCAAGATATTTTTGACATATTTCGGTTGCTTGCCTCTACAATATGAAATCAATCTTTTTGGTGTAGTACGTTCCGTTGCCGATGGTAGCCCTTTGAAAATGAAATTTCAGCAATATTGAAAAAGTTAGAAAGAGAAAAGCGATGTCGTTGATTTCAATAACAAGGTTTCAGCTTACCCGATTTAAATACCAATATCAAGCGGGGTTGAGGTGCATTTGTGTGGAGCTTATTGAATCCAGATCAATCAAAGAATGAGCATGAGAAATAACGAGAACGAAAAAGCATGCTCATGGCTTGTAATTGACATCCATGCTATCACTCTTTCTCTATTTTCTTTTAATATTCGCTATTGAATAATGATGGCACTCACACTGTACAGTCTAAGGATAACCAATTGATTTTGCTTATTCCTCACGTCTCCACCAATTGATTTTATTGAAGTAGTACTTCTTTAACCCTCTCGTCACCACCAGTGCATTTAATTCACTGGTGACGTGAGGGTTCAAGAAGTTATACTTTAACATACGGCATGTAAGCGAATTCAATTGGTTATCCTTACTGTACAGTGTGAGTGTCATCATTATTCAATAGCGAATCATTGTTATTCAATTCAGATTTCTTCAATTTATCTGGATAATTTAGCCGATGCTATTTGCTGTTATTTGCTGCATATTTGATGACTTTTCGGTCAGGTTACAATGTATGAGAATACTTTTGAATGGTCAAAACTGACGCAGTGTTACGAGTTCTGAGAAGAGCTCACGCAGACTATATCATTGGTATATATTTGATAAACGGCATGAAAACGCTCTTTTACTATCCAGTGTGCATTAACTATCCACGAATGCAAACATAATTCAGCGAATACCAAAAAGGCTTCCAAAAGGGCTTTGAACATAAAAGCTCAACGGTGTGTTGAATTCAAGTGAATCCTTGTATGGTATTATAGGCCATGAATATTGAGTAAATAATAAGATTTCAAGCTAACGACAACGACATACTACACTGCAAAGCAACAAGAGCGGACAACATGTTGTATCAACTAGAGTTTCAGCGTGTCAGAGATTGAATTCGATAGCTAATAACAAAATTGTAGTTTTCAGAAGCATGAGGATCGCTACCGAATGTGGCTCGGGTACGAGTTACCGACACACGTTTTAATGAAATAAATATATAGTAATAGCATAGTAATAGCAAATAAGCAATGATAACTCAAATAGCGTGATGTCCGCTGAACGATTGGACTGCAATTGCCGCATCAACGAGTGCTAATTTCCACACGACCAATTCAACCACTCACCGGAAACACGACAGCTCCCGGCAGAAATACGGCCCATGCTGCACGCCGCACGTCGAGCACAGCGAGTCCTCCAGATACGGATCGATCTGGAACACTTTCCGCTTGAACTTCGAGGTGCGCACATCGATGAACGCGGCCGCCACCGCCTTGAAGTACGAGTGACAGTTGTTGAACGTCACGCGCGCCGATCCCAGCGGATACTTGTGCTTGTCCGTGTCGATGCCCGCATAGATGACGCCCTCGAACAGTTCGTCCATGATTTTGGCCAGACCTTCGGCAGTCAGCTGGCCGTGCAGCGCTCCGACGAACACCGTCTTGCCCGGATCGAGTTTCTGCGACGTCGACTTGACGTAGTTCGAATCGGAGATGATCCACGGAATGACCTCGATCTTCTGCGGCTTCAGGCATTTGGCGGAGATCTTGTAGAAGTATTTGCGTGCATTGGTGGGGTTGCTCTCCTGCACGGTGCAGGAGCCGAGCAGCGCGCGGATCTGCTTTTCCGACTCGAAGATGACGTAGGCGTAGCCCTTGGGTTTGGTGGTGTGGTGCTCCTTGCCGGGCCATTCAATTCTGGTACGGAGGAAGGGAGATCAATATAATATTACTATTCAGGACTTGAAATGTGTCAACTGATAAAATCAATACCCACAGTTCTCGAATTTCTGTATACCATTTCAAATTAAGATGTTCACGTTCCATTCATGAAATATTCTAAATAATTGAATTGTTACTTAAGCAAAGACTTTGGAGTTAACCCTCTTATAAAATTGTATTTTTCTCGGTTTATTCGATAAGATCATGAGATTAATATTACACATAGTTTGAAGTGGATTTCGACCTTGAAGAAGTCGCATAAGCTTGAACTTTTCATATCGTTATAAAGTGAATTCCGGTCTTCGAGATTGCCCTGAACTTACCGAATCTGCCCGAACGCCTTGAAGATCTCGACGAACATTGAGTCAGTGATATCGGGAGGGATGCCGCCCAAGAACACCTTGTTCGAGTAGTTGGCTACCTTGATGTGAGACGAGCGCTGGGGCAGCGTGCCGCACCATGTGGACGTCGTGTCGGAGATTGCTGTGCGGATATTTTATAGAATTGATAGAAAATAAACCCTGCTTTATTATAAGTCGCAGTATATCAATATTGCATAGCTTGAGCATTTTCTTTAATGAATGAATAGTATTTAATTCGGTCCTAGTTTTCGAAGCATCAATCAATCCATCATCATTGGTTGCATTTTGTCAGCAGAATGAACGACAGCAAGCATCGGACTATTGTCGATGCATTAGAAACATCGCTAGAGATGCTCGAACAAGTGATAACAATTTGCAAAATTCAGACCATTGTTATCGGTGGTGTTTAAAAACTAGACCGAATTAAGTTTACAGGATCATATTGAACGAAAATTGATAAATCTGGATGAATAATTTTGTACGTTTAGCCAGTTATTACAATCAGATGAATCTACAGTAGAGTACGACGGGATATTTTTTGGATAGTATGCGCGAAGAGCTCCCGCGGTCGTAATTTGCATCAGATTTGAAGACCGAAAAATGCAATTGAAAGACAATTTATCAGGCTATGATTCTGCAAAACATTCCTATTATGTGAAAACTCAATTCACGGAGCTATTAGAGAAAAACTTTTTTCGACGTTTT
>JANTBZ010043306.1:0-29775 GCA_024741255.1 Exechia fusca
CGTTAATACGTGTCTGCCTTCGAACTCAATCTAGATCTATCTAAAATCGGAAATTTAACAATAAAAAGGGCGACGTGATAATTTTTGGACCCCTTTCTTTTGTACTTCAAGAACGGAGATATTTTACAGAATTTAGGAAATTATGTGTCTTTTATCCAAATTAAGCGATGATTGATTCCGCAGCGGAATTTATCGGTGAATTTGAATATTTATGTGTGTTTAACGATAATATGAGAATCCATCAAGTAATACCTCATTTACACCAACAACACTTGTCAAGAAAAAGAACGTAGAAATAAGTATTGTGCTACCCCATAACTGTTTGATTTTATTTATGAGGCATCACTTCTTTCTTAAAGCGGAAATATAACAATTAAAGTGCAACGTGGTTATTTTTGCACCCCTTCCTGATGTACTTAAAAACTGAGATATTTTACGGAATTTAGGAAATTATGTGTCTTTTATCAAAATATCCAATGATTCATACCGAAGCGGAATTTATCTATTTATTTTAATTATTTTTCATTGTGCTTGTAGATTTTGGAATACTCAACGTTTTGCTATCATCCTTCTGCACCATGATAACTTCTCGAACAAAAAATCATTCAAATATGTTGTTGATCAGATGAGAAGATCATCTGAACAAGTTTATCCGATGTTAGCCTTACCATCTGTAGTGTTAGTATGATTTGTAGTATGTACAATTGTAATTTCAAACTAGGACACATGCGGATTTGGATGACAGAAGCCGTGATATTATTCCTTTGTATTTTTTTGTATTTTATTCGTTTGATTAATCATAAATTTAGCTCATTTGTGTTTCTGACACCAGAAAGAAATAGGCATCTTCTCTATTAAAATACAACATTAGGTAGTAATGTCAATATCATTCATGTAACTCCTCATGGAAAGCTCTGATCCTGATAGAAATATGACTTGATAACCAGTTCGTCTCAAAGGGCAGAGCATTCTCTATAGCAATTTATCTACAGTTTGACGAAATACTAGAAAAAACGATGTAATAGTATACAACTGTGCGCCAACTGAACGAGTAACGTACTTTTCTGCGCAATGCCGGCCGGCATGACGATGCTCGTTAGTTTGGCACTGTGGTTGTTGCTCTGGGCTGCGGCGGCGGCAGCGACGACCGCTGCTGAGGAGGGCACCAGCGACGCGTCCACGTACGATTGGGCATTCGATCCGTTCACGTTCTCTGCGAACAGTACACAAACGACCGTTAAATGGGTTCAATTGCACACGGCGCGAAATACGACTGACTGCTGTACGTATATGACTAGAGGTATGATTAATTGGAAGCACTTCATTGCGCCGCGCGCATTGCATCTCGCAATCTGTTCAATTACTCGGAATCAATTGCGCGCCATTATTACGTGTGAGAATCGAACACGTATGCGAAGTTGGACCATCTTGGGCAATGTGAAGCGGCGGCGATGTGCGATTGCCGATGCGCAGATTATGCTGCGCACACCTGTGAATGTTGCTCGTTGAGTGTTTTGAAATGGTCTGTGTGCAACATTAGTATTAGAGTAGCCGGTATTATGAGCGGATTCTCGCTCAACGGACCGAAGGAATTCATAAAATTGATTGTCTTTCAAGTTCAATAAGGAAAACAGGACTGAAAATAAGGAAAATACTCATACTCGAACATCGTTTCAGTTCGAATTCAATTATTTGTGTATCTTCGTCGCACGTGAATTCAAATGATATGACTATTACAGGGTGACACAATTTAGACAGCTAACCATGTTGGTTACTCATCGCATGTATGTATTCGACATTTCGTCAAAGCCAAGATAGTAGCGGTTCTTAGTTGTTTGATACGAAGGCGAAAAAACGAAGTGTAATTTTTATGCTGTTTCTGTGCAAAATACAAAAGTTTCAGATCGCGCGTGCGATTGAAAGGAGTCGATATTATAATCGGGGAAGAAAATCGAAGACTCAAGACATACAAGCTAAAAGTGCAGCGGGATTTGCGCCAATGGCAGAAAAGCCTTTGTTTCGTGAATCAACACGACCTTCTATTGACTTCTATTGACTGCAGAACGACTACTCGGCCGACCGGCCGATTTGAATCCGATAAATTACAGTGTGTGGTCGATTTCACGATTTCAAGGGCGTGTTCAAAGACTCTCAAACTTTGGGAGGCATTGAACCAATCGTTATAACTGGAGAGTGTTGTATATCGGAAAGAGATGCGGCCCAATTCACAAAAATGTACGAAGAGTTTTGAACTGCACAATGCCACTAAAAAAATCCACTAGACATATGAAATGATAATAATAGTTAGAGTTTATCATTTTGAATTTTATTATAATTTGTTAAATTGAAGGAGTTACGATATTTGTTGTCACCCTGTATCAACATTATTTTCAGATTTGTAAGTTTGCCATCAATTAAGTGACACCGCTTGAAAAACAATTCTTCTGCTTACCCGACTCCGCTTGCATCAGCGATGGCAATCGCAGCTCATCCACTTGCGTCAGCGTCTGTTGCTGCTGCTGCTGATCATCCAATGCTGTGCCTCGTATCCGCAACCCGGGATCCGCTTCCAAATCATTGCTACTCATCCCGTTCAAATTGGCGTTGCCCAGCAACGCTGCCGCCGTTTCATCAAATGAATCCGCACCGTCTCCTTGGTCGCTGCTGCTGACGATGTGCACGCGATTCGGTATCGCCAGGCCGGGACTCGCATAGTAGGCGGCGTACAGGAACACGGTCAGCACGAAGATGAGCAGCAGCATGGCGAGCCGCATGACGCGCAGTTGAGGATGTACCGCCGCCATGGTGGCCGGATTTCTGTGGTGGCGCGAGGACACACAACACACGAATCGAATCAAGGTTAGTCGCGAGGGTTTTTTAAACTAAAAATTCTGATTATTATGTCACAGTACTTCCGCTACGACGAAACAACGACTCGACGTCTACTTCCTATCCGACTCCGACCGCACCGCAATCACCACCGAAAAAATGTGTTTCTGTGTGTGTGTGTGAGTGGTGTTTTTATCACTACCGAAATTTGTGTCGAATACACCGACTTAGCAACGATGTGGTGGTGCAACGAGCGTTGTTCATAGCATCGCTGCTAATCACAGACTAATTGTGAAGCATACACATGCTCACTGTAGAGCCAGTGCGCGGCGCGCACTTTGCGGTCGCGTCGATGACGTCGTTAGGCGTCGAAATGAGCGACGACGTCAAGCTCACACACATGACTGCCATATTAGACAGGTTTTGTGTTGTCGATCGGTTCGAACTCCAAGTAGCATGCGATTTCCGCACACCTGAGTGAGTGAGCTCCTTGATAACGCACTTTGTTGACGCGCGGTTTTTTGCGAAAGCCGGGTGCATTGCACGTTGCTCTAGTTCGTCATATTTCATTCTTGTTATGTTCGCATCAAATTGAACGTTTGAGTTCGGTGCAATGTGCGGTTTTGCGGTCTGCGATATGATATTTCAAAACCTTGATTATATCATTATTACCAGCTACCAGCATGTCACGATCATCTGTGCAGTGATCGCGCAGGTGTGATCGAACTGTGTGGCTTTGTGGTCCGGATTTTGCAACCGATCGATTTTATTATGAACGCGCGGGAGTCCGTTAGTTTGGCAGCGCCGTGCAGGGTCTTTGTGCCACAGCAGCAGCATAATATTAGATTGAGCATAACGTTTCCTAATTGTGCCTTCTTTTCAATTCTTAAAATAGTTATCGTCGTCCGGTTTGAGTCCATTATGCATCGTTTTCTTCGTTCAGTTGTCTACTTCCAGGTAGCAATTTCAATATGCCTTCATCTTAATATTCCTTGGTCCTGTTTGTAAAAAAACTCGGACAGTGCATTCCTAGAATACTTTTTGGGGTCAACATTATGCTGCTAAGACATTTTTTGTGATCGAGCTGTGTCAGGAGCAGGAGTCAGGATCGAAAAACAGTTTTGTTAGGAAAAGTCCATCCTTTATCACGCAGCTCCTGGCAGGTCGTCTAAAATTGGAGAAATGTGTCGAAGTTTCAATTGCTCATATCTCCGTTTCTGATCGATCCACGATTTTTATATGGTATTTTTCGATTCAATTTTACCTTTCAAGAGACAAAAGTGGAACATGGAAGTGTCCATCTTTGACGAGCTTTTACAATGTAATGCATCATCTGAAAAAACGGGGATCCACTCTTCCAATACGTCGAACTGAAGCTACTCTTCGTTCGAATAGTAAAAGACTTAATGCTCAACCCAATATTTCGTGATCGATATACGACGACACGATATTCGTTAGAGCAACTCGCAATGATCATCGTAATTTTTAATAACGATCATTACATCGCGTGAATGCGCGTCGTCGTACGCGTCGCCTTTTATAGGGATCGTCGAGAGAGGCTGTGGCTCCGCGAATAAAATATAATAGTTAAATTATGTGGTGCCAGCCAGCCAGCCAGTGCTCGCCGTGCTCGTGCTGATTGCGCGGAATGTGTCCGTCGTCGCATCGCGTCGCGATCGCGTGTGTGCGCGCACGCATTGTAATATATAATTGCGCACATATGCGTAGTCCCAACGCGAGTGCTGATAGATATACACTACACAGTAAGTGTGTAGAAAAATAAACACACGCACTCGCGTGCATAAAACATCCAGCCAGATGCGCGTGCGCGTTCGCTGACGCCAATGGGGCGCGAGCGCGCGCGCGCAGACACATAAACTGCGCACCGACAGGTGAATGTCGAGTCAAGGACGCCGGCAAGGTACATGGGCAAAATGCAAAGATGCGCGCCGCACACGCACGAAAAAAAACCCACGACGATGACGATGCTGTTGATCGGTGGCTGGCCGGCCGGAATGTGCGCGCGCACGTGTATTACATTGAGAATGTCTCGGCGACGTCGTTAATTTTCGGTTGGGGGCTATGCGCTGCGCACAGCACAACGCATGTATGTTGTATGGTGCTGTGGCGATTGGGCATTTCGTTTTGTTGGGGTCTTCGTGGCGATGATGGTGATGCGATCACCAGCACCGCTCTTTGTGCGCAAATGATCATGCGATGTACGCGCACGCGTGTGTGTATGTTGTGCGTTAGTGCGCGGTCAGCGACCGCGCATTTTGCGAACCGGTGTGGTGACCAAGACGAAATTAACTGGCGATAAAGTGGAATTATTGTTAGGCGTGTTTGCGCAGCTTCGCTTCCGCCGTTTTGAAGTGATCGTTCGTCGGGTGCGAGTGGATTTTTTCCGGCATGTTATTTCAAACAACATCTATCCGGAATCGTTGAGTCAATCAATTGAAGACGTGCGCAGAGTGCCATCGTCGACTAGTTGGCCAATCAGACGTTGTGAAAAATGATTAGAGTAGCTCTATTGAGACGTCGCGTAGCCATCAAACACATCGTTAACACATGATAAGTCTCGTCGATGGGTACATAGTTAAATCATCGCGGAGACACGGAGGATCATATCAAAGATTAATGTCAAAACAATTTTAATACACTCACGATTAATGAACTCGCGCGCACAACGCGAACGCGATAAACATGTCTCCCATCTGATTTAGCAGCAACGGGGCCCAACAAGGCCGGACAATGTCCGTGCAGGCATGCGCACAAAAAAAACGCACTGCCTCTCTACAAGGTTTAATGCACGACGTCGTAATTGAATTAGTCGTATAACTTCCAGGCCATTTGTTTACATGCAGCAGTGCCCAGGGCGCCCGAGGCGCGGCAGCATCAAAAGCAACACACTCCGGTGCACGCGCCGTGTTCTTGCGATCCAACAGCCTGAACCCTCTTCGAGCTGGTGCTGGTGATGCTCGCGTCTATCCCGTCTTTAATCGTTACGTGTAATTTTTAATGAGCACTCTATGGTGTGTGCATTTAATAAATAAAAAGCAATAACCGTCGTCACAATGGGCGCGATCGCGCTCGACGACGACGTCGTTATGCTAGGTGTTTTGCACAACCTGCCACAGGCATAAGCGGACAAATGCGAGCGCATTGCACAGCGTGAGATCGCGCGCATTCTGCTCTGTGCGCATCGCGCATACAGTGTGTGTGAAACCCAGCGCACTAGAGAGGCCCAGACATCTATAATTAAATTGTCGAACAGATAGGCATTAGTTGTGTACACGTGTTCTACTACTACTACTACTATACATATAATGTGTAATGTGTTTAAAATGTCGCGCGAGCAAACTCGCGTCTATTGCAAGTATGTGCTAATTGCGCCAACATAACACCACTAACACAAACACATAGATGCAGACGAAGACTCGGCTAAATCGCACCGCGGTCTTCGCCGCGCAACACCTACAACAACCAATGATTGCGTGGTTGTCGTGAAGTAAGAACAAATAACAATATCGTATCGCATTGGAACAATGGATGGCTCTGGTATTGGATCGACGGCACGAGTGGGTGAGTGAATATACCCAATAGTTATGTTGGTGTGTACCAACTCCAACTCTGACATCGAAAGTTACTGCACTCGAGCTCGGGTATCGGCGATTGCCCAACATCGTTGGGCGTACAATTCCGAACCACATCATTAGGATTGTGATTGTTTCGTACCGTCAACATGCTGGTTTACACCTCGTCGTTTGACGACATTAGCTAACGAGCGTACGTCACTTTTCTGGCGATATCGTCGCCAACACGGAGAGACTGTGTTGTCAACCGAGGAATGTTTGGCGTCCAGCGATTGCAGTTGTGACGCAGTTTAGATTCACTAAATCTTTACTAAAATAAAACGTTATTATATCGGCCCATTTTACATTGCGTTTGACGTATGTAAAGTGGCCTCCTCGCCATTAGTCTGAGTTATGTTCGAATATCTAAAGTCACGTTCGCTGATTTCGCTCGGAAAATGTGTGAGCGCCTAATTTGCAAGAGCACAATGCAGTACACTCTAATGGAGATGTAGCTGCGAAAGGAAACGCATATGAGCGGCACTGTCAGCAACGCCTCTACGCCTCTACGTAAGTAAACAATTTCAATTTTGTATATTTTCAGCCAGATGTGAGAATTGGCTCTTCACGAACGCATTTGCGCGCAAGAAACTAGCGAAACGATAATTCACACCTTCACTCCGGCTGCTCGCATGACGGAACAAAGTAATGCTCTTGTTTACACGTTGAGCGTTGAGTTGAGCTGAATCAACAATGTGCGGAGAATGTGTTTGGAAATAATGATTTTCGTATTGCACTCACCGATAAATGTTTCTCGTTCACGTTTTAAATCCGCGGTTTCATGTTGTCATTCACTTGCTGAAACGGTGTCTCGAGAAAGATATCTGGAAAGAAGAGAAAAAGTATGTTCAAAATAAGACATCTCTCTAGTATTCTAGTACAGCACAAGGTCAATGGCTGTTTGTCTGTGGGGTTCATTAGCATTTATCTGCATAATGAGTAGCTGAAAAAGCACAAAACAAATGTCATTCGTTGCATAAATCCATTCCAAAGTCTTTTCTCGTAGCTCGAGTATGCCATTTAGCTTACGTGTTGATAAAAACGCGGTGCTCGATTCCACGACTCGCACGTATGTTAATGATGTATCCGATATGAAGTAATACCTCTGGCATGTTCCATATAAATCGCGACCACGGTCTTTTATGTGTGTTTCACATTAGTCCGTCCATCCATATGACTGTATGTAGATGAATATACTTTCTTTTTCATCGATTTGGCAATGCCATGTCATACACTCAAATACCAAGAAGCGTGAAATTGTGAATACGTAAATATTTTGCCACTATGATCTGCGTCATAAAGTGTTAATTGAAGAGCCAAAGATTACCAGAGATCTCTTTGTAAACAAGTTATCTATCTTGGCTGTCTAGTGACCAGTGACACCGTTGTATATTATGCATCGACTTCCTGGTATTGCGCATTTCAATAGCTTACAACGCAGTCAGCTGCCGTCCATTCACATAAGAAATAGCAGTCTCGCGGTAATTTTGTTCTCTATCTGGCTATTTCTTGTGCCAACGTGTGTGTGTGTGTGTGTTTATTTGTAAATACATGCACACGTATATATCTCGTAGACCAATTGCAATTGCTTTGATTAGCTGAACTGGCTCAAGGTGAACGTGGTTGGTCGGATGCCGGAGATAAAGTCCACACTCGTGTACGCTTGCGTTCCGTTGTTGTTCAATTGTACAGCATTTTAGTTTGCTGTGTGCGGAGTGTAAATTTAAAATACGTACAGGATTTGCAATACACTCCAGTTACAAACCTGGAATTCGCCACACAGCAATTAACTAATGACAAGCGAGTCCGCTAATTACATTTTTGTGTAAATTTGATCATGCATTCATTGTTCGAGATGAATGCAGCGTTTTTCTTAATTCTAGACTAGGTTCTTTGTCTTTTCTGTTCTGGCGTCGGCAGCACATATTTCGCACTTGACAGTAACGACCATTGTTAGTGAAAGCCCATGCTACGAAACTCATCCATGCGTTGAACTGTGCTGAAATGCTCCACTGGAAAACACGAACCCGCTAAAATGCTTTGAAATTGTATACATATCAGTAGTCAGTAGTAATTATGCTGGTAATTTATGCGCCAAGTAGGACACCAGAATGTGTGAACAGTATACAATCTGAAAAATGCAGCCGAAGATCATCGAGAATGTCATGATATCATTAGGATTCACATATCACAGACCTAGAATATAATATATTTATCCAACTAGGAAGCGGAAACACTCTTGTTGAAACGTTCCCAAATATTCATCAACTCTCAACACATTGTGTGCAGATTTCCTAGACAAATGATGTAATTCGGGTTTCGTGTTGAGCGCCGAATTCCTCCAACAAAACAAATCATAGTCAACAGCTGTGCGCACGTTCCGGTGACCCTGACAACGCGTCTTTGGTCCAAGTCTCCACTCGGTCGGAGAGTGTTTCTTGATCGTACCCCGGGTCGCAAAAACAATGCTGATTTATTGCATTCGACACAAATTATTACTATCGGTAATCACTGGGTCTGAACAAACGATTGCACAAACTACAAATAACTTTGCGCTCGAACAATCGACATGCAAATTGCCTTTGACTTTTTGCACACGTGCAACACGGATTGTTCACGATTGCGGCAAGCGCCTGTGTTTGTGTGTGTTTGCGAGTGTGTTCGAAGTGCAGCGCACCGACTTGACGTTTGCTCGTGTGAGCGTCATTATCGGCGTCAAAAACAACCCAGGGTCTACTTATAATTTGATTATACGCTGTTTACATGCGCAACACACACACAGTAGAGACGCACACAAGCGCACGCATGTGCACGCAACAGGGTCTAGGTCATCCAGATGAGCATAAACATCGGGGAAAAAATAACACTATACACACCACAGGTGAGACCGTCATCTCTACAAATATGTATTATCGCGTAGACAAACACCTGGGGTCAATTCTATCGATCGATAGGCAAACATATACACGCACATGACGTCAGTTCCTGATAGATTGTTGTGTTCTTTGTGGCGCCGCACACACATTGATAGTATAGTATGTTCAGATATGTATAGTAATTCCGATGGGATTACGCTCATCACTATCAATCAGCCAATATTATTCGCATGCAAATCGGAGGTACCTCTCTAGATCCTGTTCCGACGATGACCGCATCGCGCTGTCTGACGAAAATAATACCTTCAAACACCACCAAACCAAACCAATATAATAACATCGTCTCGCATTGATTGGACGATTGGACCCTGCGGCGCGCCCGTATTCGGACGTTCCCGCGCAATAGTGAAGTATAAATTAGATGTTATGGAGTTTTGCGTCTAAACGATCGGTAATCATCGGTTTGCAGCAGAGCCGCTGATGCGCTGCCGAACGGCGCCGTCGCCGGCTCCCGTGCGTGCGTGCGGCCGACACGTGTGCTGAACACTGTGCACACGATACACAACAATGCGCACATCACCTGTGCTGTGTTCAAGTGCATGTGATCACTGAGAGTGGAAGACGACGCTACTACTATTATGCTACTATCGTAATGTGACTCTCGATATGTGTAGTACTTTCCCAGACCGGCGCCGTAATGGTGGCGTTTAAACGTACAGGCCTCCCATAATCATGGCATTTTCCATGTACTTGGAAGGGAACAGTACGAGGTGGATAGGACCAATCATTCAGCTTTCAGGGGTGAAACTTGAAGCAACATAAATATTCATGTCTGCTCATGACTCGTCTGGAAGTCCTGGATTGCGCCGATGACATTATGTTTGTTGTCACATTCCAGACGTGTGTTGGCGACGAAGTTGGGCCGGCTTGTGTACTATATGAAGCAAGTCGGTCTGAGGGTCAACATTGAACCCAGATGCCGAAGATCCCCACGACACCACGCTTGTTATTAAACTAAAAGAGCTTCTGCTACCTGGGATGTATGATAGCGAAGAATGGGGGTGTCAGTTTCAAAAAGGCACGCCAAGCATTTGTAATGTGTAGGTCATCCCACATGACGAGGAACCTGAACAAACGATTCTTCCGATCGAACGTTATATCCGTCTTCCTCTACGGATGCGAAACATTGAAGACGACAGACTCGCTGACGCAGAGTCTGCAGGTAGTTGTCAATGAATGACTAAGATGCATTCTTCAAATTTGCTGTCCGTCCAGGATCAGAACTGTTCGAGATATCGAACTTCCGAAGAAAGTGGATGTGGATAGACCACGCCGGGCCGACGAAAGCGTGGTAGGCCGAGAGACACCTGGAGGCGATCGATCGAGGCTGAAGCAACGGCCGACAATAAGACCTTGCTGTAAGTGAAGTATTTGGCTCAGGACCGTAAGAATTGTTGCTGTACTATGTGCCAAACTGGCATAAGTGACAGAAGTAACGTAAATCAGTCTAAAAAAGATTCCAGCCAATGGCAGCTGCGGCGGAAGTTATGAGCAGTTGAATATCGAGTTATTTTGATACTCCCATGCGAAAACGTTATCTACAACTGCTATTAATCTCCGCCAAATGGATCATGGGATAGAATACTTCTAGACGTGTATCTTCTAGTTTCACCCTTGAAAATCGCTCTTTGTCTGGTGCGATCCACTCTGTACTCTTCCCTTGTTAATGCTTTCGCAGCACATATTGCAAAAGGGTGCACGGGACGGTGTGACGTCGTCTTTATCGTCGTCGTCAACGGCGGCTGCGGTCGCGGCCGCGCATCTTTGCACATACACACGCGCGCATTATGCGCGCAAGATGACGCGCAGTAAACGCGGGCGCAGCGCCATTCGGCAGCGGCGACGGCGGCGGCGGTGAATGGGAAAGTTATGCAACAACCTACGAGAAGACGTACGTATCTCTAGCTAGGCGCTCGCGAGAGACTTTGTTTGTTGCCGCAGATGCGCCGCCACCGCGTTGCATTGCGATGCGGGGCGGGGTAATTGGGTGCTGTTTTGTGGCCGCGTGAGCGCACGCGCGTGCGCGATGTTGTAATGGTCGGTTGAATTAAATCATGTTTCTGATTCGCATTATAATTTGTGAGTGTGTCGGTGTGTGCGTGGTGTAATATCATTTAGGTGATATTACGACGCCGCAATTGCCAAAGCAATCTGCCAAATGGATGCGTGTCCGCAATTACGCCACATAAAGAGACGAGCGAGATGGTCTATGGAGAATTGAGTTCACGATATTATATGGTAGGGATGGGAGGGCTTTGTGCAATGTGTATTGTTCGGACGTTCGCAGACAGTAAATAGAATATTGCGCATAATAAAATTATATTCTGCTCATGCAGTATATTTTCTGGTCTACTAGCCTTGATTACAGAGCAGCATAGCGTATGTTCACCGTTCTACCGAACGGATTTCTGGTACATTATAATGATTGGAAAATAGGCTTATGTTGTATGAGTCCGAAATGGAGTCTAAAGAACCAACATCTTGAACGGAAAATGGACAGGCTAAATTTCCGTTTGAATTATGTTACAAATCTCGATATAATAGCAACAGTGGAATTCAATTCGATAGTAGCAAATTCGGCTGTTTCGGAGATTACATAACATTCCATTGGAATTTCAGTACACAAAGGTCATACATCGTGTGTGTGTGTGTGTGTGTATTATGCTCTTATGCTCGATACGATATATCAGACATTTTTTCGTCTTCCGCGACGGAAGCCCGCCGGCGCGCACACATGAACAGGAACACACATTTTCACAGCAAATAGTCGCGTATACTCAGGCTGCATACTCACTCGATAGGTATGCGCACACGCACCATCACCATCAGCCAGCACCATACTCACACACACATTTTTCGCCAGCGTGCGCGGTATTCATGAGCGATCGGCACGCGCACGCAGTTCGCTCGCAAAAACCGTTAAGCACTCATTTCGTTTCATCTTATTCGCTCGTTTACTTTACGGTGCCCGAACGGCCCGGTCGCCGAACGGCCTGATCATGCGCACGCACGAACACTCAAACACACACACACACACAAACATACGGTCGGGCAGGAAAAAAAGCTCAATGTGCGCACAGCAGACACACTCACACATCTAACATCTTAATATAAACCTCGGTGCTCGGTACTTGTGTGCTCAACTGGCCATTACCGGTTTTCTTCGTACTCGCCGCCTCGCACTCGGTGCGCCTCTTCTGTGGCGGCGGTGCCGTGACCACTGTTTGCGCACATCGCGACGCGACGCGCTGTGAGTTTGCATTTGCCACACAACACACACATACACACATACTCGACATACACACTTGCGTGCACAAAGATTCCCCGGTTCGAATTGGGCACCATTGCCTCAGCTCATATGCATACCCATACGCCAGGCGCGTAGCTACTGTATAGGCTAAGGTTACTAAGTAAGCCTCCCTGACCATTGTTCAGCCAACTTATGTCAAGCAGCCAATTTCTGTTGACGTTTTTGGCTGGATTTTCACTGCTGATGAGGTCCAAAGCGTCTGGAAAAGTTCCGTAGCGGCTCTCTCCCCTTTCAATGCCACCGATTTATGGGATTGAGATAGCATAAGTTATATCCGTAAACTTTCTCGGAAAAGAACAAACGGGTTTTCGCAAATATGCGCAACATTGAACACATTGAAGCGAAGGCGTAGGTTAAGCAGCGATGTTACGCCTTCGAATCAATATACGCACCTATGATCTTCGATGTTGTTCCTTGAACTATTATCTGTACCCCAACAGGAGTTTATCGATGTCGTGGAAAATTATTCTAAAGAATTTCTTGAAGGATATTTCCCACTACAAATAGTAATTTTCTGGATGTATTGTCTCTATAACTTCATGCTTTGTGCTTCGAATTAGCAAATTATTTAGCGATCTATCTCAGACCCAATCAGTTCCGACCCTCATCTTACGGACCTAGCTACGGTCCTGCTATACCCACATACCCCATACAGTGGAACACGTACAGAGAACACATCTTTGTACAGAGAGTACTCTGTTCACACTGTGTGTTCGGAATAGAGTTTGCATATTATGCTGGTGAAAAGCGCCACGCGCGGCAGAGTCGTCGCGATGAGGCAGGCGGCGGCAGTTCACCGCCGGCCAAGACGACGAAGTTTTAGTGTGCACATTCTTCGGTTGTCGACACACACACGCGCACACGCACACATGTGAAACGACCGTTGTTGGCTGTTTTATACACACACGCGCGTGCATGCATTGACCACCCTGGCGCTCACACACAAAAGTCCGATGCTGGTGATGTCCGGCAGCCAATGAAATATTTATGGAATCAATTTGGCCTAAGTAAAGTCCAGGAAACACACATGCAAACACATACTGCACACACATGTGCCATGCGCTTATATAATACACACACGTGTGTGCGCTACTTGCATGTGTGAGCATTGATCACGTACGCACACACACGCTCGTCTTCGACGACGAGACATTCAGACGCAGACAGCACACTTGGCACATGATGCACTTCACTGCTGCTGTGCGCGATCGTACGTGCATTATTTTCGTATTCGAATCACAGCGAGCGCGCGCGTGTCGTTCCGAAATTCATTATGCAGGCCATTGTCGGACAATGGCATCGTCATGGGCACAGTGGCCGGTGGCAGTGGCCAGTGGCACATGTCACCGCTACTGCACACAGCGGCCACTGTCTTGCAAATTGAATTGTCTGCGCGGAACTCGACGACTGCATTCAAGTGTGTGTGTTCACCACACACACGTTAGTCCAATATAGCAAATGACCGTGCCGAATAATGCTCATTGAGCAATCAGTGCGCGCGCACGCGATCGGGTTTGTTTCAACGTCCAACGCGTAAAACTCTGGGTCATTCTGTCTGTGTTGATTTGTGTAGTTAAATTATGCGTACCGTGGGAACAATGCATTCGGCCAGAGATTCGTTTGCACGATAGTGTGATTGTTATTTCTGGAAAATCTGCGCACATTTGCGCGCACGTAGCTTTATTTGTCAGTCAGGCCGCTGCGTATATTGCATGCGTCCATCATGTTGAGCAAGGCGCTCCGCTGGCATCTCGGAGCCAGATGCCGTCGTCGCTGCTACAACGTGCGCGGTCGTAAACCTTGAAACATAATCCATTCCATTGCATGTGGATCGGTTTCGTGAGCCGGCGAGCCGGGCAAGCGGGGCAGGCCAGCCGCATTTTTGTGTTTTTATTATATTTTCGTGTTCAGCCTGTCGGCGGTTGGCGGCGATCGTCCGCGGTGCCGGAGACGCGCCGCGCAATTAATGACATAACTATTCGTCTCGCGTGTGCAATTTGAGACAACTTCGGCGATGCGCTGTGCGCTGTCGTTTGGACAGCACCACACACACACACATTCGAAACGGCCATTCCGACGAGCAGAGCGCCCACAGCGCCGCGTCACCGCCACCGCTGCCACCGTTCAACGACCGGCAACCGACGACGAAGACGACGATGAAGGTGATGCGGTAGCAGCAACGTCAGATGTGCGCGCGCGCATCCCAAACTACCCATTGCAATGCGCGCAGCATATGCACCAAGTGCGCCAAGTGCGGGACCGAAAGACAGCGACATAGGACTGGATGTGGTCTGGTTAGATTTCAACCAAAATCGATTTAATCGACATAGTAATTGAAACATATTCACTATGGTGGGACTTAAAATACAGCATAATTATTGCACCGTTAATGTTGAGAAGGGAGCCATTTACTTCTTTTGACTTAATATTCACTTGAAAAGACTGGAGCCGATGATTAAGATAATGTTATTGAAATTGACAAAAGAACTTTGTCTACCGAGATAATCCGCTAAATGCCTTCAACCGATATTAACTCTGAATTGTGTGATCATATTATCATGTAGAGTCGCTGTCAATATCCACTTTTCACATCGTTTTATCTGTTCAGTTCTATCTGTTCAGTTATCAATTGAATTGTTGATATACATTAACAACTGTAATAGTCGATGCCAAGTCGATATCGCTATATTCCCGACAGCCCCAACCGGCAAACACTCACACACATCACCGCAATGGGTTTCCAAAAGGCGCAATAATCACCGTGCGCGCGCCAGCTAGGACGAATCGCGTGCTCACTTCGCAGGTCCACCGTCGGCCGACACTAACCTATACACACGCACACAGACACACGCTCAGTTGGCGCTCAAGCGCATCTTTTGACATGAATTATTTCAGTTGCCGCGAAGCGTCCGCGTCCGTGGATGCGCCCCGGCTGGCGGATGCTGCAATAAATGCGCAGCAATTCCACACGCCATCGGACAGGACGCGCGCAGCGGCAGTGGCGACGACGATCGTTGGCGATTGGAGTGGTGGTCGGACGAGTGGTGGTGGTGTGGCCAACGCGAGGCCGATTGCGTGTTATGTTGCAGTAATTGGACGCGTGCGCTAGCGCGCATGCGGGGATACTTTGGATCGGGTGTGTCGGTGTGTGTTGGTGTGCGCGCAACGAGTGCGTCAGGTGCGAGTTAATTTAGATACTTGATGTTAACCGGGGAATACTTCTACATGCCCGGCATATGCAATTGAATATATCGCATTTCGCAGTGCGGCTACGGATGCGGCGAGTGTCCATTCTACTCGGCACTCAGCCAGCAACTGCGCGCGCGACTAATGAAGGAAATGACGCGTATCCACACATAACAACATTGCGCATATGTTGTGTCGTTCAGTCGTTCAATTAAAGTTGAGGTCTATTCAACATTACTCACGAGAGTAATTGGTATCGATTTCTCGAGAATTCTTTGCCATGTTACGACTATAAAAAAAGTCATTCCGTTAATAAATTCGTCGTTTGTAACAGCGCACGGCCATATGGGATGTGTCGTTAAATCGATTGCACAGCGCATAAACTCGAGCACATATTGATGTGGCAATCTGCGCGTAATACACGCCATCACTTTCAGCTCACATGCAGACGGAATTGCATCCGAGCGGGTGCATCATCTCGCGGATCACACACATCACAAGCAAACCCGGAACCAACGGCAACCATCGAGAGTGTACGCGTGCGCGTGCGCGCGCACATCCGATCCATCATATCGGTGTTACTCATCGCCGCCCTGTCGTCTGACGTCTGTGCAAGCGAGCGAGCGCATCTCTATCGAAGACGAAGACGCCAGTCGTCTTCATGCTTGTGTACATACTTCGTCATTGCTAGAGTAGACGACGACGGCAAATCGCATTTATCATCAAGCGCACGCGCGCGCGACTGTCTACGCGCACACATACACACATAAATACGACAAAGGTGTTGCGTGCGCAGCGATCCGCGAATCCGTGATAGCATGGCTGCGTGCGTGCTCGCAACCGCACGACGACGGAATGATGACGACGAAGGCGATGATAAGTTTACATAACAATCGGTGAGCCCCGTATAGGCTCGCACAGACGTTCGCACACATGCGATCGTGTATACGCGGAAATTAATTTCGTGTCGTGTATGAACGAGGGCAGCACGATAAGTACTTAACCTACTAAGGAAAGACGACCCGTTTGTCGCTAATTATTGCAAAATCATCTTTTCGCGATTTATACAGCCTTATTCCTTCCCTGGATTCATCATTTTCAATATGGAAATTATTAATAGTCACCGAGGGCCAAAAATAGATAAAACCGTATATGAGAGAAATTATCATCATCATCATCATCTTCTGTACCTTGTGTTGTGCGGCTGTATTTAAAGCACGAAGCTTCTTCAGTTTGTTTTTTGCTGTTGATAGGCATCACAGTGTATCAACAGGACAGTTTCACTCAAACAG
Source organism: Exechia fusca (assembly GCA_024741255.1). Taxonomy (NCBI): domain Eukaryota; kingdom Metazoa; phylum Arthropoda; class Insecta; order Diptera; family Mycetophilidae; genus Exechia; species Exechia fusca. Next base: position 17,186 of record JANTBZ010043306.1, read on the forward strand.
GCTCAACTTAACTGAAATAGTGATAACTGTCGTGCTAATATTTCCGTGTCTGCTCGCACACGGGCAGAGTGATCGGTGTTTTTCCACTCTGTTCTTTCTCTCATGTCCTGGATGACGCGTTTTTTAACACCTAAAGCCCCAGCTTCATGTTCTCTGTTTACTCGCCACGGCCCACATATGTTCTCCGTTTTTATATATGACCGAAGAGGAAGAGTGACCGGTCTTTGGTTTGCCGCACAAATTTAATTCGAAAAAAACATGAATCGAATCACCGACCAAAATTGTAATTTTTCAATTTTTGATAAATTTCTCTTTAACGCACCGTCAATCAATACGAATCGTCCGATTCGGCTTAAATATTAAAAGTAGCCTTCTACGAGAATGTGATAGTGGAGCTATGAGGCAGTTAGGCTAAGAACTTATCGGACTGCCCTCGTACATGTATGCTGTGTGCACATATCACACATCTGATGCGGTCTCGAACTCGGACTCGGACTCGACTACGACACATCACCGTGCGACGACGTCCGATTGAATTGCGCGCGCGCGTGCAACCAGCCAGCAACCACAAACATACGCAAGTCAAACATACAAACACAAACATACGACGTGCACACACACACACCACCACCACCACACACACGTGTGATGTGTGATCCGCGCCGCAGTCGCCTCAGCCGCCGCCGCCGCCGCCGCAACCGCAGAGCCAAATCCGAGAGCCCGCAGCGGAAACAGTGCAGACGTCGACGGCGCGGTCGGTCATGATGCGCTTTAAAAGGCGAGGACATTGGACAGTGCAGCAGCAGCAGCAGCGCACGTACGAGACATCGGCAGCACTGTCGTAATACCACCACCACCGCCGCCGCCGCCGCCGCGCTCGAGCGCACAATGTCGCTTGGTGGCATTCCGCGGGCGCTAGCGACACGCATACGGTTAATATGCATGCCATGCCAGCGGCGGCGGCCCGCAGACATTGAGCGTTTTCCAAGTGCGCGATCGCTCGCGCAAAACGCGCCAACTAGCCGTGCCGAGTGCGGCGGTGGTTGTGGAAGACTGCTGTCGACGACGGCCACGCAGTGACGCGTCGCCACGCGCGATGAATGCGCGCGCACACACACGGTCGCGTAGCAACACGACGAGCGCTCGCGCACGCGCATATCAATATGTAGGTAGGTAGTGCAGAATAAATATATATTTACCTGTGCGCGCGCAAGCGACGTGTCTGCGCTGAGTGCGCGCGCGCCCAGAGACCGCTGCTGCCGCTTAGACACTGACGACGACGGCGACGTCGGCGCGCACTCACACACACACGGTGGATGATGTATGCATGTACCGCGCGAGCGCGTATGTGTGTAAGTGTAATGTAGTTGAGTTGAGCTCGGGAGACATGCGGCGACTGTTGAGGTCGAGCGGCGCGTGTTTGTTCGACGGGCGTCTGTGTGTGTGTGTGATATGTGAGCGAGTGCGCATGTTTCACTTGTGGCATTGGGGCGCGCAAAGCCGTGCAAAATCGCAGTCGCCGACACACACACACACGCACACACATCAAGACACACTAGAGAACGTGGCGGGCGCAATAGAATATATCTGATATTGCGACGTGCAGAATGGTTATTCGCACACACGCACGCACGCGCATATGCGGAGATAGTTTATATGTTATTGGCATCATGTACAAACTATTTCAAACACGGACAACCACACAACTGCTACGTGCGCACGCTGGTCCCGTTAAATGGTATAGCGTTAGCACTCTACCCATATGTATGTTAGTGCGATTTAATACATCTAATAGAACGCAGCATGATGCTGCCGACGCGCGCACATACTTTGAGCATACGTTGAATAGTCGATTGATTTGCACGTCGTTTTTCGGAATTTCTTTGCCAGCCAGCCAGCCAGCCAATGGAATGTGGAAAAGTATTGTAATAATGCCAAATGTACATACGTTCGTTATATGTTGAAATACATTGGTACAATGTTGGTGTGTTCCAGCACACAAACATGGGCGTATATTTGTGCGCAGACACAAATCACATCTGCATGCACGCGAGCGTGCGCACACACAAAACCAGATGTTCGGAATGCCGCAGTACATTTGACATGCACATGCACATATTATCGCAACGAGCATATTCTAATGGTTACAATGCAGAAGAGCACTTAAGACTTGAGTGAGCACGATGAATGCGTGAATCGTATATAGTTCGAAGTGGCATGCGCATGCACATGCACTCGTAATATATGCGTAATGCGCTCATAAATCATAAGACTCTCTGTGTCGATAACCAAAACTTGAACTCGAAAGTAGTCGAAAAAGTAATCTCGTTCGTTAGTTTAGAAACATTACATTCCAACTTCAAACGCGAATGGCGTCGACTGGCTTGTACCCAATTGAAAGTTTGTTCAATTTCGTTTGTTCCATGGCCTCAAACAATAAACCGTCCACTGCAGCGTAATCATCATAATTACAATGCACAGTGTAAATTCGCCGACATGCAAAGCTACAAGCCAGTACGCCAAGAAGTGTGGAAATGCACATGTACGTGCGCAGAATTCGTAGCACTGCCCGAATCGCGTGCAGCAACAAAATGCCGACAGCTGAAACTCAAATTACACGATCTACGGTCGAAAATGTCCACGTCCAGGGAATGCAATTTGTCGATCTCGTTGAATATTTGGTAAAAAGGTTACCAAAATTGACCGAATGTTTACCGATCTCAAATAGAAATTGCTCACATACCGGTTTCACCGTTTTTATGTACAAGTTGTTCGAATGAGTAGGTGACCTCACTCAAACATTATTCCCAAATACTATGATTTTTCCACTATAAAATGATAAAACAGTGTACCGAAATTTAATGTGTTTTTAAAAACTGGTTTGCCGTTTTTTGCACTCCCTAGTCCGCACTAAAATCGACGACAACGAATGACACGCTGGCAACCGTCGTCTGCGTCGTCGTCGTCATTTGTCCCAACCGACGACGTGCGCGCACACTCACAATTCGAATAAATTTGCGCACAATGTAGTAAATAAATTTGCGCACAATGTACATACTATTCGCACATATTGCCGTATTTATTGTTCTGAGGTGGGTGTTTGTGTTTGTGTGTATGTGCGTGTTGTCCCTAGACAACTAAGTCATGTCAACAACACACATCGACGCGACGACCACTCGCAAAACAGATGCACACGACGCGACGAGACACGACAACAAAACAACTATACCCCACAGTGCGAATGCGAAGCCATATGCAAGCGACACACGCGTCGGACTCGGCAGCTCGGCAGCATGGGCATGGGCCGCCATGTGAGTAATGTGTCTGGCGGCTGAACGCACGGCAGCCCGCGCCATGCCCGCCACGCAAGCGCATTCGGGTCCATTGGCGCGAGTCTTCAGCTCTAGCCCTTTAGCAACCGAACCACACCATACGCTCACACATGCAGCTGGAGCAGCCGCAGCATCAGCCGCAGGCCGCGACAACAACGCGAGATTACTGCTACTATGTGCTCGCATTCAATCGCACTCGGCGTTGCACCCGCGTCGCACCCGACGCACATAGAGCTTATCGATTTTTACACCAGTCAGTTCAACACTACACGCGAACACTCACTCGCATACAGTAGCTAGCAATTTTAAGTTGCCAAGAAACATGCTGAACTTTCGGGTTCATTTTCACCGAAATGGGTGCTTCAAATGACCTGGAGTATGTTTAATCAGGAAGACACACATATGTTGTATATGACGTGGTTTCCGGATTACTGCTGGCCTTCGAACAAGATAATGTTCAAATATTATGCAGCAATACCAAAACGAGATTTTCATTGGTATTACACATAAATAACAACATATATTTTTTTCTCTTCCATATTACGATAGATTATTTAATGGCAATCAGCCACTCCGTTTGTATTTTTCTGCCTTTCTCCGAAAAATATTTTTAGATATTCGAAGTGATCATATTTCCGATTTTTAAAGGATCTCACTATTTTCTAATGATTTAAGACATTATCTTGTTCGAAGCCCAGCACATCCGGAATCTACGTTAATCACACATATGAAACTTCACACAACTACTAAGGAAAGATAGATCTTCCTGATACCAGAAGATCCAGGTAATTTGGAGCCCCCAGTTCTGTGAAAATGAGTCCAGCATGAGTCTTGGTAACCCCAAACCACTGTATAGCATGGAAACGCACAAGCTCTGGCTGATGCTTCTGGTTTCGTTAGCGATATGGATGACGATGGTTGGCAATGGTCGTGTGATGGTTTTGGTGTGGCAGCAGTTGGTGACGCCGACGACGCCGCCGAACGCAGACGTGGCCAACGACCGCCGATTCCACCGTTGCTGTGCACTGCTGTGCGGTCAGTTGCCACGCACACGCACGCTCGCTGACAAAAACAGCACCTCCACCACCACCAGCAAAAGACCTCCGACGAGAGAATTTCCTATATGTGCGTACAGTACACGCGCGCCTGTCACTCACTCGGATAGCGGCAGCTCTGGTTATTGTGTTGGCGTTTTTACGCACATTTCGAAGCACGCGAAATGCGCGCGATGGAAATATACATAATTGAGAACGCGAACAAAACCAGAAAATACTACCACTATACGCAACCTATGCCGAAGTCGTCGAATGAATGAACGAACAAGCGAACGAACGAACGAGTGAATGAGTGATGATAATTATGTGCCGAGGAGTGGTGCTGGGGCTGGTGTTGAGTTGACGCACACGCACGCACACGCACGCACACATCCGTGCTCGCGATTGTGCGAGCGTCGTCAACGCAAATTTGACGAGTGTATTTTCAGAACTATTCGCAGAGAACATCGAGTGTTGTGAGTTGATTGCACGGAAATGGCATCGAAAGTTTGTCGTCGTCGCGCACTATCGCCACCGTGTTGCGAAACACGTTCGCATTCGCATTCGGAAAAGCATAAATTAAATACACGTTATTCCAATGTGGGAAGTTTGCACAATATAAGTAAATTACAGCACGCGAGCGGAGTGCGAACTGAAGCGATTTGCGTTTTTGCGTCTGGCGGTGCATTCGCACTGGCAAGGGTTCTGGTCGGTGTGGAGGTATATTGTCGGGTCGGCCCCATCGCTCGGCGGCGATAACGACGACGACGACGAAGATGCGCTACTAACAATTACCACCACTAGCTCGTCGCTCGCTCACGTCGTCTGTGATTGCACAGTGCCGCCGCCGAAGCGCCAGGTAATTTTCTATGTAATGTGCGTGTAATGTAATGTTGTGTTGTGGAGAGCATTACACCTCGTCGGAATCAAATCACTGATGATGATTAGCGTGCTCAATGTTGATGTGAGTGAGTCTATCGTCTATGTGTGCGTGAAGTAAAAGTAACTGTATAATGTGCGTTTGTTTGCTGTGCACTGGCGCAATTGTGTGGCGCGATGCACATCAGCAGCAGCAGCAACATGCCATTTTATGGCGTCAGCCCCGTTGTCAGGGTGTGTGTGTGTGCGTGTGCACGCGTTGCAACGTGCCACTAACAGCGACGAACGCGCCGAACGCGCTGACGAATATGGGGGGTTCATCGCGCTTGAGCTGATGTTGGTGGCGGTGGTGCTGTTATTATAAAGGTGTGGCTGTGGCACACTGTGCGCGTCGAAATCGGTTTACGATTTCATGCTACACAAACGTCAGTCGTCAGTCACAAGCTTCGGAGATGTTTGGAATTTGCCCGGAACATAAACGGGTTTCGCATGGCATAAACTAACGCTAGAATTCATTTTATTTGTGTGGCGGTACATTTTATTTTGTGAAATTACTGTACACGTGCTGAGCTAATCATACGAATGGAAATGTGATTTAATGACATTTTATATTGATGACCTTTCTTTATGTGGCTATGACTACGTACTGCGCAATTATGAAAATCGTTGGATTATTGCATTGACAGTTACACTCCAATTGCGTCACCAACACACCACTGCTGCGCACACACGCACTTCTTGGTCGTTCCCACAGCCGCCGCCGCCGGCGCACTTATGCTGTGCGCAATTAAAATAAGCGCTGTTTATCATGCGCACAATTGTGCAATGTCACACGCTCCAACACGTGTGCGGGGTGCTTCACGCCGCTCACGTCACTTACGCAATCCGTTCTGCATTATTGCCGCACTCTGAGGGCGTCCGACCGTCGCATGGGCCGCTGTTATCGCCGCTAATTCAGCGCCAGCGGCGCAGCGACAATATAATCGTCAGACAGCCCGAGACACAGACGAACCGACGAACACACGGCGGCGCGACGACCATCAGACAGACACAAACGACGACGACGGCTGCACACAACTACTGTTTGCACGTAATCGCACATCAATCTTATGGGTGCTTGTGCGCTTGAATAATGGTTGTACGGCCTAGGCGCAGGCGCGTCGCATCGCAACCATCGACTGTGTGCAACCAATGTTCAGGCGCTCGCGCATTTGTGTTTTGCTATGCTACGGTCGTCAGACGGACGAACTGAGTCGTCGTCGTCGCAGTCGTGTCGTTTGGTCGAACGACGACGTCGTCGTCCGCATAATTGCCCTTCATTGCATAAATCATTCTGCGGGACGCACGCGGCCAACATCACGCGATGGTGGCCGATAGTGCACGGAATCGGCGGCGGGCGATGCGGTGTTCAGTCGCGCACTCGCGCACATTAGATGCGCGCCACAGACGAGCATAAACATACACACACAGAGAACGATGAGCACTGTAGACTGGAACGATGGTGGACCTTATCGTACTTTTATTGAATAACATTTTGGATACGTGTCGATAAGGAGCATATGACGTCCATAATCATTTATCTACGGCCGCCTTTAGTTTTCTTGAGTCCCAATACTGTCCCAGAATATTGGGACTCAAGATTAGTCAAGATAGCGAAAATTGTACTTCGATATATCTGCTAGCATAGCCAGTATCGAAATTTGTTTATTAATGTTCAGGACTGGTTCAAGGCAGACATTTTTATATTTTCAATCATGAGTTCGCTGTTCATCTCGATCTAATGAATCAATGCTGATTTTATTCTATAGATCAATTTGAATTTATGTAGCCATTTCAATTTAACCTCCGCGATTTGATTACTATTAGAGCTTCAAGGCTTATTTCGAACTATTAATGTGGACATTTGCTTCATAGTAAAACGACACTACTTAGACGGCTGCCAGACTGCTTTTAACCGTCAGATCATGCTAGTTATGGAGGAAATAAAATAAGCCCTTCCCACTTACTGATGTTTCAGGTTTTATCTCTCGTCACAATACTATATTGCAATATATCTGGGCTATCTACACCGGGCACCGGACTGGATACAAACAATACGATGTGAAACGAATTGGTTGCAACTGCAATTGTATGGATTCTACTATTTATGAAAAGGAATACAAGGCTATAGTATGCTTGTTAACGGACATCATAATTATCATGCTGAATGATAATTTTCTTCTTTCGTCTGAGGGCTATAGCCTTCTCGTCAGGTTCTGAATGAGCTACTGAGCATAGCTCAGCTAACATTGTTTGTTGCACACTTGTCCCCTTTTTTTTAATATCAGGTTTGAGTAGTCAGAGAGCTTACTTCTCAACTGATTTCCTCGTTTTTTATGGTCGGTCGTGAGGACCATCTGACCAGACACAAATCTTAAAGTCGTTTTGGGTAGTCGACTCCTGTTGTAGCCAAGGCAAAGGATGGCTTGTACAATTGTGTTTAGTTGTTATACCAAACAAGCGAACAACGACTAAGCACTCAAGCACAAGATCAATCCTTCCTTCTAGAAAGATGGATCGGGAATGCACTTGTACACTTAATTCGACCCGAACTAATCCTGCGATTCGATTATATTTTCAGTAGACTTTAAGTTACTTCGCCGTGCCTGTCTGTGTGTTTGTGTGTGCTTGTGTTCGTCGATCATTGAGCAACGATTATGGGAATGATGGTTTATATGAGATGGGCTGCGCCGCCTCGGCGAGACTCTGTAATCTCTGGGTGCGCGCTTCACTGGCGGTGGCAGCGCACGATCAGCACGAATCAGCGATTTTCCAAGTACGCGGCAAGCGTGAACGATGCCACCAGAGTGTGCGCTTTGTTGCTGGAGCAGACTGTGCACAGACGCGAAGGCAGAGGCAGCAGACTGCAGACAGCGGCTGCTGTTCGCGCGATGAGATCGCTCGCTCGAATGAACGAGTAATAATGCAATTTTCACTTTTCGTTGGTATTGTCTTGCTCGCCAGAGTGTGTGTGTGTGTGGCCTTTGTATGTGTACTATGTGTTCGCGATGCGACGATGCTGAGCGCTTCGCATGCGTGAATTTGCAATTAAAACGCTCGATGTGTGTGTGTGTGTGTGTAGGCACAGCCGAATCAGCAGTTTAATGCATATGATGTGTAGATGTTCGTGTATGTTGAGGCCTAAGCATATGCGCTATGCGCTCAGTAGCAGAGAGTGAGAGAAGAAGATGCCCACAACGATTTGCGCCACTCGCTTTTGTAATAGTCGCTTGGTTGCACACACACACACTCACGAAGTACGGCGCACAGCAGCTGACAGCAATGGCAGTAATTTCAACGCGCATTATGACGAGCTGAAATTATGCTGAACATTCAGCGAGTACTAAGATTAGATGTTCGCGAGTGAATCTGTGTGTGCACGGCTTGTTTATGTAGCGATTGATTCGCGTGCAGGCTTGCACGTTGCGCGTATATTCACTTATGCTGAGCGCTTGTCTGCGCACTGCGCTCCAATCCAGCAGCAATGTTATGAGTTGAGATTTTAGTTTTCACTCACTGGCGAACAGCCCAGGCTGCTACACAGAGCCCACTTATTAGACATGTTATGATAGACGCATCGCACGCCTCTCTGGCTCGCTATCATTCAGCACACACACAGCTCACACAACAACATCATTATACACACAAGACACAAGTACAAGTGTGCGCAGCATATCACTAGCGAATTCCTCTCCCCGGCCGACGTGTATCATATGATTCACACGTCCGCACGTCGCACACGTCACACCACCTTAGCTCGTCGCTCGTCGATCGTTAAAGTCGGTACACTCGCTCGAGCAGCGCGCTGAGGCTCGCGCGAAATTCGCTTGTTTACATAGCTTGCCAAGAAAAATAACAGTACACACGTCAACGTCGTCGTCCACGTACACACAAACACTTTGCGCAGGTCAGCGCAAATAGATATTTCTGTGCTGGCACGGAAAAGGCACTCGCGCACACACGCATAGGCACTGCGCGCACTCACACACACTTGCACTTGCACTGTGCGTGCGTGAGACGCGAACCGTTTCACAGCAGCGTCAAAACGCGATATGAGAAGCGACGGACGGAAGGGCGCATATCGCGCTATGCTCTTCGCGGCGCGGCTCTCGTTCTCGTCTTGCGCCAGAGCGCCAGAGAACTCCCACACACACACATCGACCGCACAGACAGCCACACAGAAAACCCCCTCCCCCAACGACCCACGACAACGACGTATCGGCATGGGAAAAACACACCCGATGCGGCGGCGGCGGCGGCGCGTCTCGGCTGTGACATTTCCTGTGCGACGCCGCAGCGGCCGCAGCGGCTGAGAAATGCACACGACGACGCCGGATACACAATTATACTCTCTGGTACAGAACGTGAAAAAAACACACATAAATGTGGATGTGAAATCGTACACGCTCTCGCTATCGCGCTATGTTTTATCGACGACCTCAACCTGAAAACTTACACTTTTCGCTGTTCCCGATTCACTGCGCTCGACGTCGATTTCGTCGTCGTGGTCGTGGTCGGTGTCGCCAAGTGTCGCGAAATCAAAGCTAGCACGGCGAAATATTCCGTAGCGAACGTGGTGCGGTGACAGCTCACGTCGAACACGAACACACTTATGCGGCGTTGGTGCACAAGCACATGCGAGGTGGTGCACCAAATGCACACAGCCGTTGGTTGACGACAACGACCGAATGCTAACAGTGCGCGAAACACCACACACACACACACACAAGTCGCGACCAAAGCGTGCGCTGGTTGCCACACGCTGAGTCAAACACCCAAACACACACAACTGCGCCGTGTTCACAACTCACAACTGGCTGGCGTGATGATAACTTTGGCCGTTGTTGGTCCGACGACGTGGTATTTTGTAGATGCAGAGTACTTTGGCGTTCGACTCGAATTCGCAGTCTAAATTGTGTTCGCGAATTGCGCGAATGAAATGTATCTTGCAATCTGTTGTGTTGTTATGTCTGTGCTGCTGCTGCGGTGGTCAGTCTGCAGATTGGCACGCACGCACACACGCGCAGAATATTGTGATAAAATTCGCGTTGCGTCGACGCGGCGTCGGTGGCGGACGAGGGAACGCGGACACAGACACACGGACACACAGAAACGCGCGAAGAACCGACGCGAGCGACCGCGACGACGAACTGGCTACGACTGAAAGACTGAAGTCGGCGGGGTGGTGAATGGTGAACGTGTTGAGAGAATTTGTCGAACGACGGCTGTGAGAGCAAAACGTGTGTGCGCGTTTGTATGCGTCAGCATGTGTAGGGGAATGTGTTCAGTTTCGGAAAATTGGAGTCGATCATGACGATTATGTTATTGTTATATAGTGTTTCTTTGATGATGGTTGGGTAATGGCTTGAGGTAATGCGCACATTTTTATTACTTCGTATTCGTATTATCGAACATTACTAAAGATAATCTATTTTGTGTGTATTGTGTGTATTTTGTGTCCAACATAGAAAAACGAACGAAAACGATAAGTAACTCGCACAACATACAAACCAACTTTTAATTTGTGGAACATCAGTTAACTCGTAGGTGGTTAGACCCAGTCCAGCCATGCCAGTGGCCTTTCTCTTGTAAATTGCTCGAACTGTATGCAAATTTCAGAATGAAATCTTCAATGAATTCGTTGAGCTCATTTTTACCTATATTTCTATATTTTTTATTTTTGTAAGCGTAATGAAGTATTGATTCAAATAAATTGCCTTCATTTGAAAGTCTTCGTGTCCCTTTTCGGGCTACATAATCTTTTAAAAGGATCTGTTGGAAAAAAATCTGCGGCCGATTTCTAAAGAACGCAAGCGTGGACGTGAGCGTGAGCGTGTCCGCTTCAGACTGGAAGTATTCTAGCGCGCACAGCCACGCGATTTGACGTTTTCACCACAGTAATGACACGAGCGCGCGTGCGTTTGTGTGCACGACTGGAATGCATGCGCGCGAGCTAGCACGCAAGCGCAAGCATGCGCGAAAGCGTAAGCGTGAGCGTGCGCGCATTTGCTCAGAAATCGGCCGCTGCTCAGTGTACACCACAAACTAGATTGGACCGCCCCTCGCTTCAAACGTCAACCGCTAGCACAATATCTTCACAATCCAGTGATGCTAGCACAATCTTTACAATCGGATGCCACGCGGGAAACTGTACGTTATATTGTCGGTGCACTTCGTTTTGACACGGACTGATTCGTTTGTGTTTGTGAACATTTTGGTTTTCACAAACTAAATCGCTATATCTTGGATTTGAGCTGTGGTTCTGGGTCCTATGATGACCTGCAGTTTGCACAAAATGCAGTCGACGCCGCTTCCAGGATCCAACCGGAAAATCGACATTGAATGGTCCGCCGAGCTAACGCAGAAGTTCATCAAGGAAGTTCAGCAAAGAGAGGGCCTTTGGGACGGGCGGAGTCCACAGTACAACCACCGTCTTGAAAAGTACGATCAGTGGGAGTCAATAGCAGCAAAAGTCGGTACAACCGTCCACCAGTGCAAATTGAAATGGAACTGCCTGCGGACAAATTTCAACGTGAGTACCCCAAAACACCCAACATATACACTAGTAAGTAGCAACATAAATAAGGACACATTTTATATCTGGCGGGTTCTTGGCCAAAGTCGATGTAATTTAGGAATTTTGATGATTGACTTTTGTTCTTTGGTCAAGTCAAATACTCAACTTTTTGTGAAGTTTGAGTATGGTCGTAGAGACATTAGGATGGTCACGCGTTCAATTTTGAAACAAATCCACAATGATTTTTGTAAAAGAAATTATTGAATGATGAGATTCTGTGCGCCATTTCATTACCGATTATTTGAGTATACCGACCTGCATATAGTTCTAAAGTCACTCCTGTGTCCTGTGACAAGTTACGGCATTTCAACCGAAGACGAAACACGTTTTTTTTGTATACAAAATATTTGTGTTTCATGTTTGGTTCAAATGCCGTAACTTGTCACAGGAGTGACTTAGAACGATGCAGGTATACTCAAATGATTGGTAATGAAATAGCGCACGAAACCTCATCCCTCAAAAAAATGTACAAAAATCATTGTAGATTTTTTATTTCTTTGGTCGAGTTTCTCAAAATGAGTAGTTTCATACTCAAACTTAACAAAAAGTTGAGTACTTGAACAAAGAACAAAAGTCAATTATTAAAATTCCATGATTACATCGGCTCTGGCCAAGATCCAGATATAAAATTTGATATTTATTGTTCCAACTAGAGTAAGGAGTGCGGCAGAAAAAAACGCATAACTTTTTTATTCTATAACTTATGAACCTGTGCAGCAATCTTTAAAA